>OVAO01000881.1:0-17654 GCA_900406285.1 Biscutella auriculata | reverse complement strand
GTACGACTTCAGCGTCAAACCAATATCGGTTTCATACCGGTCAGCGTCAAACCAACACTGGTTTCAGACCGGTCCAACTGCCCAGATTTAAAAATTTCTCATTAAATAGAGAGTTTTTCCCATTCCAAACTATCTTATCTTTTACTCTCTACTTTTATGCTTTGACTCTTTTCTCTTGAATACTTTGTAGCTCTTTGAATGTTTGTTAAACCTTGAATCTATATTATCTATTCTCTTTTCTCCTTCCTTTTTCTTGAATCAAACATGGTGAGGCATTTCTCTCCCATGAGAGTTTATGCCAAAACCATGAATGAGTAGTTAACTTACTAAGTGATTGGGTAATGGTAGATTAGGGGAATTGAGATTGCTATGATGTTGGTTAGGGCTTAATGATTATGATTCTCACTTGATTGATATGCTTAATGCTAGAATAGGATTGATCACCTTGTTTTAGAACTTAGGTTGATTATCGCCCGGAAGGTGTTCGATAAAATGCCTGAATGAATATTTTAAGTGCTAAATGAGGTCTAACCAAGGGATTGTGCTAGGGTCGTTTAGTAGTTGTATGGACTAGAGTCTATTGCTTGTAAATCATGTGTTTAGTCAAGGGATTGTTCAAATATGTGATTTGTAAAGGGGATTTCACCAAGGGATTGAGTTATCCTTAATTAGATAGCTCCGAGACTAAGAATTAACATCTTGATGATAGAAATGAGCAACATTGTAGTAGTTTTAATTCCCCGACTCAATTGCCATTGCCCATTTGGTTAGTTTATCTTTGATTTTAAGTTTATTCGGTTTCGTTGACTTTTCGGTTGACTTTTGTGTTTTGTTTTGCTTTAGTTAATTTGCTTGTTTAGGATTGTTTAGTGAGAAAACAAACATTTTAGCTTAGACTAGATGAATTCTCTATAGTCCTAGTATGTGATTCACTCCCGAATTGGTTCGATATTAGACCCTCTATACTACATTTGATTAAATAAAAGGGAAAAATCCTTTTATCACTCCCCTCACTAAAGTCATCAAGAAAGCAGTTGGTTTCAAGTGGGAGGATGCCCAAGAGAAGTCATTTCAAGCCTTGAAGGAGAAGCTAACCCACGCCCCATTGTTAGTACTATGGAACATTTAAATTGGGGTTTGGGTTGGTGTATCTAACATTTACCACTGATGTTGGAGTCACGAAGTAGTCGCAAAAATAGTCTATATATATGTCCATAAGATTCATATTAAAAAGAGATTGATTAAAAAAAGTCTATGGTAATTTCTTGGAATCCTAAAGAGTGGATGTACCGAAGAATTGATGAGAAGATTCATATTAAAAAAAAAGATTGATTAAAAAAAGTCTATGGCAATTTCTTGGAATCCTAAAGAGTGGATGTACCGAAGAATTGATGAGCAAACAAACAACATTTCCACAGAGTTTATAGCCGGAGTAGAAGAATTCATGATTATGGCAAGCAATCAGGCAATTGCGCAAAGTAGCGGGGGTAAGTTTTATTGTCCATGTTATAGTTGCAAAAATAAAAATTTCTACGGGACGTAAAATGTGGACGCATTTATATAGTAGAGGATTTATGCCAAATTATTACATTTGGTATAAACATGGGAAGGAAGTGAATGTTGATTTAGGAAGAAGTTATAATTATTGGGAATAATTATAATCAACCAAGTCGTAGGACTGATCATGAAGAAGATGTGGGTAACGTTGGTGATGTATATGTGTCGTCGATGATTCATGATGCATTTAACGAAACTTTGGTCTTTGATAATCAAGTTGATCAGCATAGTAATGATCATGACGGTTATCAAAACCCGGAAGAAACAAATGAGGAACCACCAAACGAGGAGAGCAGAAAGTTTTACAACATGCTGGAAGCATAAAAATCCATTATATGATGGTTCTCATGAAGGGGACTCGCAGTTATCTATAGCGGCTAGGTACATGATCCTGAAGGTAGATTTTAATAGCAGCGAGAAATGCATTGATGGTTGGACTCAGCTAATTTCGAGGATTTTGCCAATCGGCAACCAAGCGACGAGTTCATATTACGAGACAGAGAAACTAATGTGGAATCTAGGTCTCCCATATTATAAAATTGATGTGTGTATTGTATGATCTTTTGGAAAGAAGATGAATCATTTGATGAATGTAAATTCTGTGAAGCATCAAGATATAAGCGTAACAGTGATCGGACTAAAATACCATACAGTCGTATGTGATATTTGTCGGTGGGGGATGAATTAAAGAGAATGTATCAGACCGAGAAGAATGCTAAAGCAATGAGATGTCATGCAGAGCATGAGTCAGAAGACGGAACAATGATTCATCCATCTGATGGGGCGAAATGGAAAGATTTTCAGAAAGTACATCCTACTTTCATAAGAGAGTCAAGAAACGTTTACCTCAGTTTATGCATAGATGGATTTAATCTGTTTGGAATGTCAAAGAATCATTCGCTATGGCCTTTGATTATGAATCAGTATAGCTTGCCCCCCAATATGTGCATGAGACCAAAATTTTTATGGTTGACGATTTTGAATTATGGGCTGAAGCATCCACGAGCGAGTCTGGATGTATTTCTCTGACCTCTGAGCGATGAGTTAATAGAGCTTTGGTCCACTGGTGTTTTGGCGTATGATATATAAATGAGACAAAATTTTAACTTGAAAGCAGTATTAATGTGGACTATTAGTGACTTTCCAGCTATAGCATGCTCTCTGGATGGACGACCCTCGGTAGATTATCGTGTCTAATATGCATGGAAGATACAGAGGCATTTCAGCTGCCAAATGGAAGGAAGAAATGTTGGTTTTATTGTCACCGGCGATTTTTTCCTGGAAACCATCCATTACAGAAGAATAAAAAAAATTGAAAGGGAAAGCTATGAAAGACAATCCACCTGAATCTTTGACAGGTTCACAAGTTTATGACGAGCGAATTATGCAAGTCAATCTGCTGAAAACATCGGTATGTGGTGGGAATGGTCACGAGATAAAGAAGTCGGGATATGGTACGACGCATCATTCGCACAAAGAGAGCATATTTTGGGAGTTGTCGTACTGGACGGACTTAGATCTATGACACAATCTTGATGTCATGCATATAGATAAGAATTTCGTTGACAACATATTGCATACCGGAATGAATGACAAAGACAAATCGAAAGACACAAAGAAAGCGAGAATGGATTTGGCAATATTTTGTTCAAGGAAAGAGTTGCAACTAGATGTTAATGAAAGAGCTATTATTCCTATATTTTGATTGTTTGTTGTAACCAAAGAACGCTTATTGGAATGTGTCAAAAATAAAGTCAGATTCTCAAATGGTTATGCGTCCGACCTAGCTAGTTGTGTTGATCTCGATGGAGGGAAGTTTTCAGGTATGAAGAGTCATGACTGTCATGTATTTATGGAGCGGTTGGTTCCGTTCATCTTTGGAACTCTTACCTCGAAACGTGCATCTTGCTCTATCTGGTACGAACATAAATAATAAATATAACTCGTGTATTAATTATTAAAATTAAATAATAAAATATTCATTATATATTGAGTACGCATTGGAAGGTTTTTCCAGGACTTGTGTTCTAGATCTCTACAACAGAACGGGGTGCAAATAATGAATGAGAACATAGTCATAATTTTATGCAATTTAGAGAAGACCTTTCCACCCGGATTTTTTTATGTAATGGAGCATGTCATTGTACATTTGTCGTATGAAGCCGAACTTGGTGGGCCATTACAGTATAGGTGGATGTATCCATTCGAGAGGTTTTTTAAGAAATTGAAAATCAAGGCCAAAAACAAAAGATATGCAGCTGGATCATTCATGAAATCGTACGTTAATTATAAAATTTCTTATTTCTTTGAGCACTACTTTGCAGCGAATATAGAAACAAAAACAAGGTATTTTTTGTTGTAAGCATGGGTGTAATTCATATTTGTAATTTTTATAAACTAACAATATGTTTGTTTCTATGGGTCAACTAGATTTGACGAAGGTGAAGCCCATGTTTATCCTTTCAATGGTATACCATATATATTTAGCCATGTTGGTCGTGCGAGTGGAAGATGTAAGGAGATATGGTTCATCGAAAGAGATTACCATTGCGCACATGCATATGTTTTGCGTAATTGTGATTACTTTCGACCACTTGAGAGGTATTTTGCATTGTTACGAAACATAATTTATATGTTATTAAAAAAATAATGGTGTTATTGTATTATATATATATAGAGATATATAGCTTGTTCGAAACTCAGATTCGTTTCACGTATCCAACATATTCTAAAGATGAAGTTTGTTTAAAGAGAGACCAAGAATTCCCTACGTGGATTACATAATTTGTAAGTATACATTAAATGCATATATATATGGATGGGTTATAAATAATGTTGATACAAATGTTTTGTAAATCTGCCAGGTTCGTTTAAGAATTGGGACAGTTGATGCGTGTCCTATTTGGGTTCAGGAATTAGTGCAAGACTCCATGAATAAAGCCATGACTTGGCCCCTCTTTTATACGAGAGGGTATATGTTCCATACATGAAGTCATGGTCATGACAAAAAACATATAATTAGGGAATATGTGTGAAAGGTGAAAATTATGCAGATGCATCTGACGAAGCTGATTTTTATTGAAACATAATAGATATCATACAACTCGAGTACCCATGATTTGTGCAATTGAGGATCACGCTTTTTAAATGTGAGTGGTATGAATCCACCATCGGTAAAGGAATGAGAAGGAGCAACAATGGCCTTATAGACGTTCTAGCATCTGGAAAATATTACAATTATGAACCTTTTATTTTTGGTAATTTTAAATTTCAATTTTAGTATATATTATATATTATATCTAATATATATATATATATATATATATATATATACAAAATATGAATTGATTTTTACTTACATTATTTCTAATTGCAACTTCTCAAGGCGATTAGGTTTGTTATGTACCTTACCCGTGCACGAAACAATCGAAGCAATCATGGCTCAATGTTATAAAAGTCAATCCGCATGGAAATATTTTTGGATCATATAGGGAATTACCTAATTTGTTGCAACAAGAAAGTGACGTTGATGTCGAAGTCAATAAGATTGAGGAGGTTCTCATGGATAATTTAACTGATGCATCAGGTCTAAGAGATGATATTGATTTCAACATCTAGGATGCGGAACCAGATGATGAATTTTCTTTGTAATTTATCAACTTCAGATGATGATGATGATTGTGACAAAAATGTTGAACAATAAATATAAGTTCACTCATTTGCAAGTTTGATGTTACTTTTTATTACCGTGTTTAAGATGCATTTTTACATAATGACTATAATTGTGAGGAAAATGTTGAACAAAAAATTAGTAAGTTAAAATAAAATTATGTTATATAGTAATTGCATGTAAAAATAAACGAATATGTTACCACAACTTAGTGGTAATGCGCTATTACACTGGTCTCATGCATATCAAAGCTCTCGGGTTCGAACATGGCCTGGTTTTGTTTATTTCTTTACCGTAGTCGCAGATTAGTTGCTCACTTGCGACTACTCTGTGACTACGCCCAACGATTGGGAGTCGTCGGCTTTACGTAGCGACTATTATGCGACTACACGAGGGTTGAAACCCTAAACTACTAGTAGTCGCATAAATTTAGGTATTTTAGATAATTTATTATAAATTTAGGTATTTTAGATAATTTATATTTATTTTAGATAGTTTATAATAAATTTAGGTAAATATATATAATTTCATAATTATTAAATATATTTTTTTTAAAATTCTTAATTAATTAATATTTAATTTCGTATCAAATTGAAGGTTCGATCGGGATAAAGGAGCTTTAGCTTGTGACATCTCGACTCTACTAAAGGAGAAATTCGACGGTCCATATTATAGTTGGACTGTAATGTCGGCGGAGGTTCGGAAGCGTTACTTCCACCACTTCGCGGTACGTTTCTATTTTATTAATACATTAAATTACTTCCATATTTTAAATTAAACTTTTGTTAACTTTTTTATTAAATGTAGCAATGCAACCATTGAGATTCGGCTATCACTCCGTTCGTGCGCAAGGAGTTTAACATTGTATGTGGTCGCCGGATGAAAGGCAATGTTCCCGGGCGAAGACAGAAGGGAAACGTCCGCAGTGGATTTCAGAGTCTTTGTGGGCCGAAATGTTCGCACATTGGGACAACGAGGAAGCCCGAGAGAGGAGCAATAATGCTTTTAATTCTTTGAATTCTAACTGTGATGGTCAGGGTCCCCATATTCACTTGTCAAGTTATAAATCCTATCTACGCGTTCAACAAGATTTGGTAATTTTTTTGTTTTATATTTCATATGAAAAAAACTAACATATAATTTTAATTTTTGATTGTAGATGCAGGAAAAAGGAAGACCGGCAAACATGGGTGAAGTTTTTATCAAGACGCATACGAGAAAATACGGGATTTTGTGGATAGGAAGACGCAAAGAGTTGCTGAAAACTTCGACAAGAAGATACAAGAGAAAGTTTCTCAAATGGATCCTTCAAAGACGTCGGATGAGACTTCTCAAGTTGTTGATATGCTCACCCATGACCAGATAAATGATTTATTCATTCAGGTACTATTATAATTTATTTATTTTACTTTATATTTATACTTTTACTTTTATATCTAATATAATTTTTTTGTAGTCTACTATTGCCGACGAGAGAGGTCATCATTATGGGGTCGCTAGTATGGAGCAGATTCTTGGGAAATGTCCGTAGGATGGTTCAAGTTCTTCTGCAGCATTTCAGACCATTCAGGAGCAACTTTTGGCGGCTCAAAGGAAGATTGCAAAGCAAGAAGAAAGGAATGTTGCGATGCAGGCTCATCGGGACGCGGAGCAAGCTCGTCAGGACGCGAAGCATGCTCAGAAAGGTGCTGAGATCGCTCGGTTGACCCAACATAACCAAGCGACTAAAGACCATCTCGCTGCTCTCATGACGTTCCTCAAGGAACAACTTCCCAACATGCCTCCGACCCTTATGGCTCTACCGTCCTCTGCCGGTCCGTCCTCCGATCCGCCAGACCAGTTTTCTTCGGGTTTGGATGGCTCTTTCCGAACAAGATTAGTTTTATTTTTATTTTTTGCGTTTTGTAAACCGAATTATTTTGGGATTTAATACTTTCAAATTAATTTTTAATTTTTAATTATATTTTAATTTATATTTCCAATATTATATATATAATATATTATATAATGAAATAAAGCAGTCGAGTGTAGTTGCAAGATTCACGACTACTTTGTGACAACTGTTTCAACGAGGTCGTCGTAGTGTAGGCGTGGATGTTGCCACTACACAGCGACTATGGTTTGAAACAGTAGTCGCATTGTCGTTGCAAAATTCGCGACTACACTGCGACGACCTCGTTGAAACAATAGTCGCAAAGTAGTCACAAATTTTGCCACTACACTGCGACTACTATTTCAAACCATAGTCACACTATCTTGCAAGGTTTTGCGATTCATCTGCGACTTCGTCGCATATGCCCGAGACGATTTTGGCAGTTGCAAAGTCGTCACACCTATTTGCGACTTCGTTGACCGGTCACAATTCGGTTGCACAATTTAGCCACTACATTGCGACATATATTTATATGCGACTCTTTCTGTAGTCGCAAATTTGTAGTCTCAAAATTGCGACAGTCTTGTTGTAGTCGCAGAGTAATCTCAAATGCGCGATTATTATACAATTCTACCGTTTTGCGATTAGTTTTTAACGTCAACAACTATTCATCGCAGAATAGTCGCATATCACGTTTATGCGACTAATCTGCAACCAACTCTGTCATCGCACGATCATTATTTTCTTATGGTGCTAAAAACATCGTCTTTTTCTCGTGCTTTATTCAAATCGGGAGTTCTTTCTCTAATCTCTTACTTCAATGGAAGATGACGATGAGTTCGGAGATCTCTATTCCGATTTCCTCGGTCTCTTCCAATCTGGTATTTTTCTTTCCCCTCCATCTCCTCTCTGTTCAATCGACCTCAATCTCCAATTCCAGGATCAAGATGGGGGGAAGCTAATTCAGCTTTTGTCTCTAGGATTTCGGTAAAAGATGGATATAAATTACTTGCCATTCTTTTCGGAAAAAGATGGATCTCTGTGATGATGAGTTCGGAAACTAAATCCCAACTTTTTCTGTAAAAAGTTCAAAACTTTGTGGAGAAACAATCAGACCCAGAGAAGAAGAGACCATAATCGATATGGGTTTTTTCTTACTATCTCATAGCAATGTCGGAGATTTAGCGAGCTGCCATATTTTTTCAACATTTTGCTATTTTCTATTGCTTTTCTTTCTGGATTTCCAATTTTATCATATGCTTCCTTTGAAGACTCTCTTCTGCGGTAACAATGGCGTCCAGAACCAAGTGGAATTTTAATCCTTTCTTTCCTTTCTTTTTTGTTTCTCTCTTTTCACTCTGGTACAAAATTAGTTTAACTTGGAAGATAATTGGATCTCACAGACATTGTCTTCTGTTTTCTATGTTGAAAATGTTGTTCATGTCTGTAGGATTTTGTTTGAGTCAGTTTCTCTGAGCAACTTTTTTTTTCTTCACAAAATATTGTCTTAATCTTTTTTTTTTGTTACATTATCTGAATTCTTCTATTTCTTTCTCCAAAATTTGGGTTGGATCTTGCAAAAGCTACAGACACTTATCGATTAATTTGTCGTCTTTATCTTCCGTTTGACCACTGCAACACTAAGAATACTTTTACGAGAATTATGCCTTATGAACATGTTTTTTTCACTTGTGTGATCATTCCAAGTACCTATGTTCACTTAGATACTTATTGATCTCATTATTGATCATTACTGTCTGAGTCACTTTTTTTTTTCTTTTTCTTCTTCTTAGTTTGATTTATTGATTGAATGATTTTATAATTTTTTTTGAATTTTTGAAGATTCGATATGGTGCTTTTCTGCGGGGGTAAGAAAGAAAAACTGGCTTTTGGAATTTTCGGTCTGGTGTATGATTTTGAATACCTTAGAAGCGTCGAGCAAGACCCTTCGGTGAGATATCAACGCTAATAATAGTTTGAAGTAAAGTTTGATAGTCAAGTAGAGAGTCTAGCAAACTTCCAGAACGGCATCCAAAGTCAGCCTACAACAAGAATAGATGTTCCAAAATGATTGCAAAAGTTCAAAACTAAGTCTACAATTCAGAATGCCATTAAGTGAACATTATGCGCATAAAGGGTGCATATAAGTGAACGTTCTATGCATAAAAAGCAGAGGAATTTCATAAAAAGCAGAACTATAGCTTCGTAGTTACTAGTTAGATCTTTGGTTTTCTTCATAGTTATTATCATGTAGATTTGTGCTGTCTCGAGTTCTGACATTAAAGAACTTTGAAGGGTTGGATCTTGGGAAAATGGACCAGGTCAGTGCCACAATGATAAAGACAATGGATCTAAATGATCAATACTTAGAAGATCTTTCTTTCTTTTTGTGTTGACTATTGCAGACCAATGACTCAGTGCTAGCTTTCATATGTTGCAGGTCAAGTTGATCAAACACTCAGCTAGAAGGTAAGATGTGTAACAAGATTTACCTTGTTGCTGACTATATGATTCTCGTTTTTTGTTGATTATTGGAGTTTAATTCCCCTAATGATTCTTGTTTTTGTGATTCAGCTTCTACAAAACACTGACCATGATATAACTTCTACAAAAATGTCCATGAAAACACTGACCATGATGAGTTGCTTACCTAAAACTCCTGTCTTTTAGTCTCTATAATATTTCCATGATGCAACTTTTACTACTATTTCATTGTTATGTAGTATAATCGTCTGATGACCCTATAAATAGTTTTGATGCAACATATCAAATGTGTAGAATCTTAATAATCTGCAGAAACTGGATCCATCCATATTCTAGTCACTGTTTTGTAAGAATAAAAAAGTTGTGATTGTTAAATATCTCTGCTTATTTCTTTCAGAGTGATGCAAAGTTTACTTAATTAGCCATTGTTACTAAGCCGCATGTAATGAGCTCTTTAGAAGCTTTTCGATTTTGTTGTGTTAAATGGAGTTGATGGTTTGTTCGATGGTTTGTTCCCTGGAAATAAAGATAGATGAGACGGCAAAACAACTTCAGGAGATGACTAAGATTAGTGTGGATAGATTAAAGCAAGCATTGACACGAAATGAGGATATAGACTAAAGCAATCATTGACCACGATTTAGACTAAAGCAAGCATTGACCATGAGTTAAGTCTCTGATCGCAAAGCTCGACATTGGACTAACACAATGTGATGTGTGTGAGAAAGCTCCAACGATGATGATATGTTGTGCTGATGAAGTTGCTCTCTGCCCTAACCATGATGTTGAGATTCATGCCGATAACAAACTCGCAAGCAAGCATCAATGCCTTCATCTCAACTATCAATCACCTAACTTCCCTCATTACGATATTTGCCAAGTAATCATAGATAAATCTCTCTCTATGGGTATTAGATCAGATCTTGTTGAATAGACAAAGAAATTTGTTGGTTTGGATCAAGTTTTATACTGTCTTTTGTATGCTCATGTGTTGTTGTTGACTTTCAGTAGAAGACTGCTTTCATTTTTATCTTTACTTTGCAATGATTGTGATGCAGCTTCTACGACATTGACCATGATGCAGTTTCTACGACACTGATCATTGATGAAAATGATGCAGCTTCTACGATACTGAATATGATGCAGTTTGGAGGAACGATGTTCAAGACTGAAGCAAATGGTGTATTAGTTGACATTTCTGCAAAACCATCGGCTTACTTGTCAGTAGAATAAGCTTGAATTCATAGGATAAAACATGTTGTATTTAAATTTTGAAGTAAACTTTTTATATTAAATTTACTAACAAACAAAATAATATTCATGTTTGTTGAATTATGGTGAGTAGTGTATGATTCACCATATTATTATTAAATTGTAATTACTATAAAGTTATTGAATTGTGGGTAAAACGTATTAAAAAGTTCATAGTTATCCACAAAAAAAAACAAAAAAGAATTTAGGAAAAAACAAACAAATTTAAAATTTAGCTCACCTAAAATAGTATTGAATTGTGGTTAAAATTTAACTCACCTAAAATAGTACTGACCACGAGTTAGTTGCAAACACAATTGAATTTTAGGTCACACAAAAAAACCAGATCCACATAAATAAAAGTACTAGTTAACTTTTTGTTTACAAAAATAAATAAAACAAAAAATAATCGCAGATTGAAAAAGAAGAAAGATAAAAAAAACTTTTAGTTACCTAGTTTTTCAAAGGATAAGAAGTAAAACTGTCTAAAAATTATCAATTTGAAATCAATTGTACCAAATGTATTCGAGAGTAAAAGGAAAAAAAAAATGTGTGTTTTCTTGTGATTAAAAAAAAGTGGTATATCATGGAAATACCCCTATATTTAAACCGTACTATTATTTTGGTTTGATTTGGTTCGAATTGGATCTGTTTAAATCGTATTTAACATCTTAGTTCGCACTAGGGCTGGGCAAATAAACTGGAACCAAAAAACCGAACCGAAACCGACCAAAAAAAAGAAACCGAACTCGAACCAAAACCGGAAAAAACCCGAATGGATAGTAAATTTCAATATCCAAATAACCAAAACCGAACCCGAACCGAAAAAATATGGATACCCGAAATATCCGAACATAAGTCTAAATTTTGAATATTTATTAGTGTTTTTAATATTTTGATATATTTTTTAATGTTTAATATTAGTTTTTTGATATGTAATATATTTTTAATGTTTTATTTTTAATTTATCTTTTATTTATAAGAGGAATTTGAATATTTATTATTATACTTCAATATCTAATATACTTTTTATTTTTTAATATTAATTTTTAATTTTTTTAAATTATTTTTTATATATTTAATATATTTTACGGATATCCGAAACCGAACCGAATCCGGAAGGAACCGAACCCGAACCGAAAAATAAAAATAACCGAATGGATCCTCTAAAGCTTAATCCAAAAAACCGAAAACCGAATGAATACTAACCGAACCCGAACGGTTATCCGAACGACCACCCTTAATTCGCACACTGAAATTCTGGTGGGAAAAAATCAATTGGATCTTTATAAGATTTTGAAGTGTGAAAGATGAATCAGTGGGAAGCGTTGTCAAAAAAAGAAAAAAGAATCAGTGGGAAACTTAAAACTTTTGACCTAGTCTATTAATCGGAGTTAACGACTGAAGTCGGAGGCTTTTTAGATGGACTTTATCTTCTTCAAAAAATTTCTCCCAAAAACACCATTTGGGCGTCAAGCTTAACTCTAAATTCCACTACTTTCTTTTCTAATATCTTCCGTGCATCGATTGGGACTGGATTCGGATTTATCTTCTTGTTTTGATTGCAGTGTAACCCTGGTGATCGTCAAGAAAAGAAACCTAGTTAGAGTACGGTGACTAAACAGAGAAGTTACTAGGGTTCTTATGAAGTTTTGTGGAGTAACTTAAGCAGAGTGAAAAGATGGAAGCTTTAAGCTCTTCTGAGTGTAATCTAGAGATTCTAGATACTCTCTCAGACAACGCGATTCAGGAAATTACAGAGAGCTATGACGTATTTTTCACTACTATGGAGTCTCTCATTGCCGGAACCGGAGATTCCTTAGTCGAACAGGAGTTTGTGTCTTGTGTGCATTGTCTCTGCAACTACGGGCTTCATTCACTTGTTCGTGACCACTTTCTCAGATCACTAGAGGTACTTTTTTACCCATCTGTTGGATTGATATTAGCTTCTTCTCAAAAGCTTGTAGTACTAAATTGCTACTTTTTATTGAGGTAGACTGGTGTAGATTAACCAGTGGAAAAGAGTGTTTATTCGATTATGATCTCTATGGGAACATTTCTCCTTTTTCAGCAAGCTTTTGTGAAGACAGGTGCATCAAATTTTTGGCATCATTTTGATGCTTACAGCGAGAAGAAGCATCATGTAAGTAAAAAAAAACGCTTGGGTGATGCTTTGATTGCTATACAGAGTATTTCTGAAAGTTACTTATTTATTTGGTTTCATAATTTTGGATGCTCTTTGGGCAGAATTATGGAGAGGAGATTCAGGTAGTGTTGTGCAAGGCTTTGGAAGAGATTTCTATAGAAAAGCAGTATCATGAGAAGTGTCTGTCCATAGTGGTTCATGCTTTGCAAACGTTTAAAGAACAGTCGTCAGAAGATAGGCAGAACTCAGATTCAGAAAGAGTTCATCTTTTTTCGAAATTCCGGTCAATGATGTCTTCCACTCTGATGACTACTCTTCCTCAGCATTTTCCTGGTATGCCCATCTTTTATAGCTTCTTCTTTGTTGATTTCCGATGTAGTTTGATGGAAAGAACCAATGGGGGCAGCAGCGTGTTCCTTTCTAATGATCAATTTTATTTTCTAATTTGATTGCTTCAAAGTTTGTTTTACATCTTTGCCACTTGTCTTGACCAAGTTCAATCATTGCTCTCATATTTTTTTCTTTCTTTTTGTTATGTTCTTAGAAATACTCCATTGGTATTTTAAGGAAAGGCTGGAGGAGTTGAGCGCAATCGTGGATGGAGATGGTAGTGAAGAACAGGAGGATGATTGCATGGAATTGGACGAGAAGCTGAGATATAAAAACGGAGAAATGGATGTTGATGAAAGCTATACCCAAGGAAAATATTCAGGACATGATAAGTTGGTGAAGAACATCGGGAAGGTGGTTCGTGACCTTAGAAGCATAGGATTTACATCCATGGCTGAAAATGCTTATGCTTCTGCCATCTTTTTGCTTCTCAAGGTATTTTTATGTATCAGAGGTCTCATATCTGCCTCACTGAGAGTTATAACACCTGTCTATGTAGTCAGCATACGTGTAACTTGTACCCTATTTGGAAATGTTATACTGCAGGCGAAAGTCCATGATCTGGCTGGTGATGATTACAGGACTTCTGTCTTGAATTCAATCAAAGAATGGATTCAGGTAGTTTTTTCTTGCTGCTTAGATTCTCACTGCACCAGATTGTTTTGGTAATTTGGATATTCCTAACGTCTGAACTTCCTATTTTCAGACTGTCCCTCTGCAGTTCCTGAGTACGCTTCTTTCTTATCTTGGTGATTCCGTAAGTTTTTCTACCACATCGTCTGGCCTCACGTCACATCTGGCTTGCTCCCCATCTCCAAGCCCTTCCAGAGTGGTAACTCGTTCCGAAGGAATCATCAGGTGGAAATTACGGCTAGAATATTTTGCGTATGAGACCCTGCAAGATTTGAGAATCGCCAAACTATTTGAGATCATTGTTGACTATCCTGAGAGGTATTTTCTTTCTGATAGTACCTTTTTATTTCCAACATGTTTCACTTGCGGCTTAATTCAGATATTACATCTCTGATGGAAATTTTGTCTGACGCAACAGTTCTCCTGCCATTGAAGACTTAAAACAGTGTCTTGAATATACTGGACAGCATTCCAAGCTAGTTGAATCTTTTATTTCTTCGCTGAAATATCGTTTGCTCACTGCCGGTGCCTCAACCAATGACATATTGCATCAGTATGTGTCGACTATTAAAGCCCTTCGAGCAATAGACCCAGCTGGTGTATTTCTAGAAGCAGTGGGTGAACCAATTAGAGACTATTTGAGGGGGCGGAAAGACACCATTAAATGTATTGTCACTATGCTTACGGATGGAAGTGGAGGCAATGCAAATGGTTCCGGTAACCCTGGGGATAGTCTTCTTGAGGAGTTAATGAGAGATGAAGAAAGTCAAGAGAATGTTTGTTTTGACGATGATTTTCACACTGATGATAAGCAAGCCTGGATTAATGCTTCTCGGTATCCTTCTTGCTTTATACTTTCTCGGTTATCCTCTTGCCTAGCATTTGATTTCTCTGACACCTTTTAATGTGTTTTGTCCTCAGTTGGGAACCGGACCCTGTCGAGGCTGATCCTTTGAAGGGTAGTCTCAGTCAGAGGAAGGTAGACATACTTGGAATGCTTGTTGATATAATTGGATCTAAAGAACAACTAGTAAACGAATATCGTGTTATGCTCGCTGAAAAGCTTCTCAACAAGACTGATTATGACATTGACACTGAGATACGCACTGTCGAACTTCTCAAGGCAATCTCCATTTTATCCCTCTCAAATTTGTCTTGCCATACTAATGGATTGTTTCGATCGTATTGTATCTAACTTTTACCTTCTCTTATTATGCCAACAGATACATTTTGGAGAAGCCAGTATGCAAAGATGTGAGATAATGCTGAACGACTTGATTGATTCGAAGAGAGTGAACACTAACATTAAAAAAGCAGTTCAAAGAGGTTATATTTCTGAATTGTTCTCAATTACAACCCTGCAAGGTAGGTTCTTGTCTGCATCTTATACTTAGTATCTGTGTCCATCACTTTTGTTTTAGGCCCTGAGTTAGGAGAGAGTGAGCTATGTGTTGGTACTCTTACCTCGACAATACTTTCAACAAACTTTTGGCCACCAATTCAGGTATTCAGATGTTCATCTTTGTGATTTTTCATCCATTATACTGCTTTCATTCACTGAATTAGAGGGGAACGATTTCAGGATGAACCTTTAGAGCTACCTGAACCTGTTGACAAACTGCTATCTGAGTATGCCAATCGATATCATGAAATCAAGACCCCTCGTAAACTACTTTGGAAGAAAAATCTTGGCAACGTCAAGGTAAATACTGATGAATGATTCATGTTTTGAAGTATCAGAAAAAACGGATACTGATGAATGTATTTTTCTGAAATGGGTTTGAATGGATTTAGTTGGAGTTGCAATTTGAAGACAGAGCTATGCAGTTCACTGTCTCCCCCACACATGCAGCCATCATCATGCAATTTCAAGAAAAGAAAATGTAGAAAGATAAGAATCAGTCAATATAGATACTTCCGTCTTCCAAATGTTAACGAAATCATAATCATATAATGTTTCAGTTGGACCTCTAAAGATCTTGCTGCAGTCATTGGTATACCCATTGATGCATTAAACCGAAGAGTAAACTTCTGGATAAGCAAGGTATATACTGTAGTTGTAATCGTGTGCCTTAAACTATTCATTCATTCTCTGTAACACTGTCAGATTCATTTGGTGTTTTCTTGCACTTAGGGAGTTCTGAGAGAGTCTACAGGAACACAACCAAATTCCAATGTCTATACGCTTGTTGAGTCTATAACTGATTCTGGAAAGAACGAAGGTGAGGAGCTTCTAACAGGTGATGAAGAGAGTGAAAGATCAATCGCCTCCGTGGAAGATCAGCTTCGCAAAGAAATGACAATATACGAGGTATGTAAATAAATGCTCAAGTAATATTTTCATTCTACTTCAAAAATATAGTGAATCTAAACAGTTCTCAATACATTATTTGCAGAAATTCATCATGGGAATGCTTACAAATTTTGGTAGCATGGCACTAGAGAGAATCCATAACACACTCAAGGTACAATCTGACGTCAACCTCACTGATTCTAAAACATTGTTGTCTTGATTGATGATGATCATTGCTCTTTTTGTTGTAGATGTTTTGTGTGGCTGATCCTTCTTATGACAAGTCACTGCAACAGCTTCAGAGCTTTCTATCTGGTTTGGTTTCTGAAGAGAAACTAGAGTTTAGAGATGGAATGTATTTGCTAAAGAAGTAGGTAGAGCTCTAATTTGTTTCTGACTTTTGTATTAAGGATCTTGCTCTTCTTAATGAAGATCTCAGATTTTTCTTGAGAGATATATATTGCTTTGGACCTCTAGTAAACTTGTGTAGAATTCGTATTCGGCCTACCAAAGAGTTAGAAGAAAAGAAAACAATCAAAATGAAAATGAGGATTGAAGAGGGAAATCGACCTAGTACCAAACACGATACCAAAACAACTTTTTTCTTCAATTCACATTATCATTCGTCGCCCAGTATGTTCATATATTGGCAATTGATGAAAAAATGAACTTCACATTTGTAAGAGATAAAGCCCAAAACCCCAAAAAACACTTTCTCTCTCCTCAAGATATACAATTTTTTAGGCGATTTTATTACCCTTCTCGGGTCTTCTCTCTGACTTCTTTATTACTTAGGTTCTTCATCTCCTTTCTATCTCCTCACCTTCTTCTCTCTCATTTTTTTAAAGTTTTTCCATAAGTTTTTCCTCTTTTTTGGTTTCTCTCTCTTGTTTATCTTTTCTTCTTTTATCTCCCTTGTTCTGGAGAAAATTTCAGGATCTTTCCATCGGAGCTTCTGAGAAATCGTGGTATTCTTCATGCAGGAGCTAGAACTTCTTTTCAGAGGGATCACAACTTATGTCTGGTGATTAAGGGTGTCAATCCGGATCATCAAAACCCTGTTGCCATGAGAAACATTATGCCACGAGTTTGGCACATGCATGGTATGGCAGAGGGTCAATCCAACGATGATGGCTCAATCAACTTCTACTTCCAGATAGAGCATCAACTCCTCTCAGTTCTAGAAAACCAACCCTATAACTTCAAGGGTTGGATGATATCGATGGATCGCTGGACTCGCAGAAACTATCCTACCTTTCTCCGCTATATTCCCTTCTGGGTGTTGATCGAAAACCTCCCGAGTGTTTTCCGAAGAGATGGTATCATCGACAACATCAAATCTTACTTGGGCAGAACT
>OVAO01000880.1:0-17658 GCA_900406285.1 Biscutella auriculata | reverse complement strand
ATTTGTGAGTATGAAGAAATATTCTCTTACAGTTCCTTTTTTGACACATAATTTGAATCTTTGTTAATGAATATAGTCGTATTTCTGGAAACTTTTATCCAAGTGATGAAATATTCCAAAAATCAGCTGAATGTTTTCAGACGAGTACTGATGGTTCCTCTTGAATATATATCACAAACAAACAGAAAATATTATTGTGTTCTACGTTCTTATATGTAAATATCATTCGGCACAAGCTTCCTATGAGAACTCTACCAATTGCATCTGAAAATACAATCATTGATGTTGGTTTCACCTGAAAGTTTATCGTCAGAGCTTCCAGCGACCATGACAAACTCTCTCAAATCTTGACCTTCTTTACGGTCGTTTTCCAGTGACCAACTTTCACTTCTACACCAAGCCACCACATTTATCGTTTGAGTCATTTGTCATATCCATCAAAACCTCTCTATCTCTCTCAAAGTCCCAAGTCCCAACTACTTTCATCCTTTCGTGAGTCAGATTGTTTCCGACGAAACCTCTCAGAGCCTATAATCATTTGCAACAACAATGGAGCTCTGCTCCGGTCAGACACTTTTCTGCAAGCAAAGCTGGTGCGGGTTAACCCCGATTTCGCTTATAGAATCTAGCGACAGTTCAAATGCAGAGGCATCTGTATAACATTACATTTGATCATGTTTTCGGAAACGCTAACTCTTTTTGGGAAGTCCTCACTTTGTGGTCACAGACATCAGGAAATAAGCATGTTTCTTATGTACCAGATCACCAAAGAAATCTCCTCCCGGCAAGGTATCCTCCACGTTACCACCCTCTCTTGGACAAAACGTTCATCAAAAGCAGCAAGGAAGAGATTAAGAGCGTTCCAATATGACTAAAACACTCATCAAGCATTGCAAGCTCTAGCTACTGTAAAATGAGAGAGCAGGACAAAGATTGAAGATTTTTCCGCTTATGTGCGGAAGAAAATGGTGGATTCTATAGAGAGCGGTCATAAAACCAACAAGATGGGATGGCTCGTTGAAGGTAGAGGAATAATCGAGACTTTTACCTCGAGGAATCCTTTTGTCTGTAGTTGTAAGTGAAGAATTTGTCGAAAATCTGAGGCAAAACCATGTATCAGAGTTAGCAAACATAGTGCAAAAATCGATAACCAAAGTGACAAATGATACCCATTTCACATATTTGATAGATTGGATCGAGAGTCACCGACCTGGACTGATGTTGGCTAGAGTGGTTCTTGGACAAGAAATACCAACTTTGGTCTTGTCTTCAAGACGCTGGTTCACTGTGGCTGAATTGGATGTTGGATTTGGTGCTCCTATCCTTGGAACTTTATGTTCAACGGTTGAGAAAATAGGAGTTGGTTACCTGAGCCAGTGAGGAGAGAGTATCATTGTTTTTTGTTCATCTTAAAGCCAAAGACCTTAGGAACGTAGTTTTGAGTCGGCTTATGTGGTTTCCGGTTCTCATAGGCCATGAGAAACAAATGAAGGAAAGTAAGTCCAAAGTAAGCTCCATCAATGTCTGCAATACACATTAATGAAAGAAACACTAAGACAAGTAAACAACAATCTTGACTTACAAAGAGGCATGCGACTAAAATAACTAATCGAATCATAATAGAATGCATCAATGATTATAAGAAATGAATTGCTATAAGAAGATGAAGCCTATTGAGCAAAGCCAGTATATCTTCACCGTGCTCGACCTTGGCATAGCCTATTGCCCAATCGGAAGAAAAGATTGCCCCCTACAGAAAACATAGAAAGAAAAGATAAAGATATATATGAACGTTGCTTTAAAAGATCAATGAGAAAGAAAAGATAGAACAACTCACAGAATTCTTTCTTACCATACTCACACCCGATCCCCGAAACCATCTTGTATATAATCTTCATCTAATTCACAGAAAAAATTGCATCAAAATCAAACCAAATCCGAAATCTTCCAATAGGTCTAAACCACAAAATCTGATTGATGAAGAGAAGGAAGAACCAATAGAGGTAAACTGAACCATAATTTCCATGACGAAGAAGTTAGCCTCCGAAAAATCATCTAGAATCGCACGGATTTCATAATAAGTGAACACATAGGCTTCTATATCTCAAACATCATCGAGAGCTATGCATACACAAAAATAACAAACTACAAAACAACAGACACTCTTTAAAAGTAGAAACCTCAGATGATGCAACCCAAAATTACAACAATCTATAGCAGAAGCTGACTTTAAAACCGCCTAACTTTAGCAATATCATTTAAACAACAGAAACTTAGTTTACATGGTGCTTATATATAACCTTAAAGTTCTTATTTTTGAATTGCAGATATGAGAAAGACAAATTCAAATATCATTATTGTCCTCTAAAGATGCTTTCGAAGAATAATTTACCATAACTTGCTTTATTTTTTGTTTCAATACATAACTTTCTATACACAGTAAATAGCAGTCAACAATCAACATAGTTACATAACACTGATTTTATATATATGTACAAAACTGAGTAAACAACAACAAACCTGAGTATCTTCAGAAACAGCTCCCGGAGGTTGTATTTGATCAGTCACAGATGAAGAGCTATCACTCTGATGGCCACGGAGCTTCTCAGATGCAGTGGTAGCTAGAGAAGACGAATCAGAATCATACGATTTTTTCTTCCGAGCAAAAACCTTCCCTAAAATATTAAGCACAATGGGTGCCAAAAAAAAGATAAGTATCCTTCCACAGAGAATCGAAAGAGTGAAAAAAGAACACTTGTATGTTGTACATTTATCCAACTTATAGATTTGAACAAACATAACTGATTAACATCAGAAGACCATGGAACTGGGAAAACTCTGTATGTTAAACGATATTTAAGTCTAAAATCCAACACGTATATACATATTTCATTGAAGAAATCCCATCTTTTAGTAAACTTTCTCAAATCCAATTCATCTAAGTCTGCGCCAAATTAAAGCATAAAACAACCTCCAAGTAATTTCAGATAAAAGAAAGTTCCATGAGTTAAAAATAATAATCCAAACTCACCGTCTACTTCTTTGTCTGCGGTTGAATTTGCAGCTGTGGTCTTCTTCTTCCTTCAATTTCCTTCAATTTCAGTTGAATTTATTCTAAATATGATATCTCTTCTTATTCCTTCAATTTCCGTTTCCAGCCTCAGTAAGAAGCTGACGGGCGTTGATAGATTTGACGGAAGGAACTGTTTGTCCGTTCGAACCCCTGATATCTCTTCTGCTTCCTTCAATCTCCGTTTCCCAGCAAAGAAAAATAGAACGAATCACCATAAATTTGGAGCATCCGGCTTCAGATCCAGTGTCAATGGAGATGGAGAATAACCATGGCGAGAGGATTGATCGAGCAAACTGTGTTGGCCGATCTAACACGTGAAATCTTGCCGAGTAAAAAAAAATATGGATCTGGTGTCGCTGGAAAAGAGAGAAGGAGATGGAGATTATGAAAATCGCGTCAACGCAGAGAGGAGAAAGGAACCAACAATCACAGAGAGGACGAAGGAGATGGAGATTAAAGGAAGAACGCGAAAACTTGAGAAGAGGAAAAATTGTGATGACGTGTCGAGCTAAGGATACTGACGTGGATGGCTTAAGAAGCTCGAAACTGGCAGATTTCTATATGTATAATTTGAGAAAAAGTTTTGGTTACTAAAATAATTACAATATATGTCATTATATATTTATTAACCAATTAACTTATAAACTAATATTTAAATCAAATTTCATATTTTATTATTCAATTTTAAAAAAAATAGAATTTACGGATGATTTACTATTTATATACATGTCCTAAAATTTAGCTAATGTTGTTTCCAAAAATGATTGATTTAAAATAAATATAAAAAATTTAAAAAAATCAGAACGTAAAGTAAATATTTTAATACATGCCTATTAATTATTATATGTTATTAACACTTGGAATATAAATAAAATCTCCTACATATTAACTCATAAGCATTAAAAAATAACCTTACGGCTATGAATGAGTTACATATATATCATAATGATGTGTCATCACCTTAAAACTTTTCAAAGCGCAATGAAAATAGGTTTAAATTACTAGATTAATTATATAATATTTNTAGGTTTAAATTATTAGATTAATTACATAATATGCCATTGTTATATACTATTAAGAAACTAAAATTCAAATCTAATAAAAGATTACATTCGGGTTTATTAGATTAATTAAATCTAAAATTTATAACTAAATATATTGTAATACACTCTTAAAATCTTAAAACTAAATCTAAGAGATTTATATATAATATTAGAATAAAACAAGTAAATTTAATATTATAGGTGATGAATTACAAATATAATTGAAAATAATTATGAAATTTAAATTTAAATATATTGTATCATAGTTTAAATAATTATATTAATCAATTTAGTCTACGTGCCATATATAGAATAAACTAAACCAATTAAAATATTTAAATTTTAAGTATAATGTTTTTGAGAATATGTGTAATCAAAATATTCAAATTATAAGTATAATGTTTTTGAAAATTATGTCTGATAAATTAAAAATATATGATCATATCATATAAATTAGTTGAGGATACATTTAGCATATGTGTCGCTCATAAAGTAAATTAACTAACACATCATTCAGTCGAAATAATCAAAATATTCAAATTTTAAATATTATGTTTTTGAGAATCATGTGTAACAAATTAACAACAGATGAGTATATCATATATGTCATATTGATGT
This sequence comes from Biscutella auriculata, assembly GCA_900406285.1. Taxonomy (NCBI): domain Eukaryota; kingdom Viridiplantae; phylum Streptophyta; class Magnoliopsida; order Brassicales; family Brassicaceae; genus Biscutella; species Biscutella auriculata. Next base: position 12,924 of record OVAO01000880.1, on the reverse strand, counting down.
GTATTCACTATATTACTTATTAGACTAGAACAAAAATAAATTAAACAAAAAATAAGTTACAAGTATTTTAAATAAAAATATTTTATAATATGACAAATATAAAAATTCCTTTTGTTATTTTATAAATTTACAAAAGAATTATCTCACGTCAAAATTAAGTAATACATCATTTAATCGAAATAATCAAAATATTCAAATTTAAAATGTTTTTGAGCATCATGTGTTACAAATTAAAAACACATGATGTATCATATATGTCATATTGATGTGTATTCACGAGATTATTTCTAAGACCACAACAAAAATAAATTATACAAAAAATAGTTATAAGTATTTAATAACAAATATTTTATAATATGATAAATATAAACAGTTTCTATTGTTATTTTATAAATGTACAAATACATAATTCCGCGTATGACGCGGGTCAACAATCTAATATATATATATATATATATATACCAAAAATGATTTTTAAAAATCCAATTCTTACAATTTTTTTAATAAATCACCATATGGTTTCCTGTAATGTATTATCACATCAATATAACAAATATTATTTGAGAATATTTTTTTTTGGTCCAAATGATTCGTTTATATTAAGTTCAAAGGTTTCGGGGGCCACAAAGGGGAACCCACTTCCTTCTTACATTGTATAGGAATATTTATTTAAACATATTTTAACATATGCAGCTAACTGAAGTCGAACTGGAAATACGTTTGTAAGCTAAGCAGCTTCACTCCACGGTTGGAGGTGTAATCGAACCCCGGTACCTGAAGATACAGCCTGGACATCCGAATTACCAAACTAAAGGTACCTCGACTTATTTAAAAGTCTTAATTGTATTCTCTGACGTGTTTGAGAGAAAACTTTGATTGTAAAAAAAATATATATGTGTCGTTTAAAATGCATTTTGACTGATACGTCATTTCATTTAAGAAGGCTATCGGTAGATAAACCTTTTATGATTTATAAATGTTTGGAATTCAGTAGGGCTTCCCTCTTTTGGGCATAGAACTCTCTTTGTGATTTAGAGGCTTTGCTCTTTAGTTTTTAACGGTCAAGATTTAAGATTTCTCCAAGATATTTTTAAAGATGCTTATCGTGCGGCTAGAATAGCAAATCTGATAAAGAAAGCTTTAGAGAAGTGGTGAGCGACAAGAAAAGCGATTGTGGAATCTTGTTTCTTTCAGCTTATTTGCTTGTCTTGTGTTGATCTTCTGAGTTTGTTTCGGGTGATTTAGGATAATTTCAGGTGGTTTCTTCAAAGGTTTGGCTAAGGAGAAATTTCAGTAACTCTACGAGTATGGATTGAAGTTTTTCTGAGGTTAAAGTTTGTTTGTGGTGGGTTATTTTCAGTTGCAGTAGAGTTTTCGTTTCAGTCTTGCAACTATGTCGAATGCCTTAGATATGGAGTTGATGATGTTGTCTTTGGAAGAAGAGGAAGCTCCGTTTGTATTACCAGATTTCCCCGAGATGTTATCAACGGAACGGAATGCCTTCAGTCTCATTGGAAGGATTTTGAATCCAAAGTGCCAGAGAGTCTCGGAAGTGGTGAGAGATATGCCCAGGAAATGACAAAAACCGGAACAGGTCTATGGAATAGCTTTATCCAGAGAACGGTTTCAGTTCATCTTCAAGACCGCTCATGATATGAAGGAAGTCATGGATAAAGGAGTTCAAACTCACAACCAATGGGCTTTAGTGATGGAACCTTGGGTGGAAGTCCCTCCGATTGATTATCTGCAATTCATTCCGTCGTGGGTACAAATGTGAAACGTCCCAGTTAACAATTATACGGAGAAGGTCCTTACTACATTGGGAGAAATTCTTGGGGAAGTTATTATGGTAGCTTTCAACCCTTTAGAACCTCAAGTAAATGATTATGTGAGGATAAAGGTAAAATTCGATGTATCTAAGCCCCTTAGACGTTCAAAAGTTATATTCTCATCTAAAGGTGTGGCAACCACGCTTCTGTTTGATTATGAGAGAGTTCAAAAGCGTTGCTATTCTTGTCAAAGATTGACACATGAAAAAGAAGATTGTCCCTTATTGAAAAAGAAAGAAATGTTAGCTATGTCGAAAGGTATTGCCTCGAAAGCAAAAGCATTGAAAGATAGTCGGGTCCAGCTTAGTCCTTCGGATCCCTTGTATGGTGTATTGTTGGACTCTCAAGTTGGATTGGATCCTCTACCGGGTAGAAGAAAGATTGTCCCTGAAGTCTTACAGGAGATGAGGCAATACCTCATTGGATCAAAAGAGGAAGAGCGGAAAATCAGAGAAGAAAGAGTTAGACTCTCAGTTTCAGAGTCTTTAAAAGATTCAGTGAGTGCCAAAAGATCTCTGCGTTTGGAACCGGCTACCATCTTTACTAGCGATACATCGAAAGAAAAAGGGAAAGTCTTTGAATTCGAAAACCAAGGGGAGGGTATCAGGTCGGATGGAGATTATCCGAGAGAAAGAAAACTGATGTATGATGCTACTAAGGCAACTTCATTGGATGGAACAGGTTACTTGCGAAAACTGGTATCATCAGAATCAGAATTCAGTAAAGACTCAAACTTTTCTCCTGTTGTCCCCGGTATTCCAACGTCGAATATGATCGAGGGTAATACCTCTCATGTTTCCGGGAATATAGGGTTGACTTCTGGATCAAGGAAACGTCCCTCGCGAAAAACAAGGATTAGAACAAGGGATAAACAGTCGAAGGCGATGTTTGACCCTATTCAAGAGAGGATTTATGAAGAAGGAGTATCATTGAAGAGGAAAACTTCACCAGAAATAAGAGAAAGTGTTTTCTCACAGAAAAGACTAAAGCAACCACATGTAGAAATGGGTGATTGCTCCAGGGAGAAGAATTTGAAATTTCAGTTACTTGAGATAAAAGAAGCTCGTAAGAGATCAAAGAAGAAGGTGGTCCCAAAGGGGGGACTGCCGAAAGTTTAATGAGCATTATTAGCTGGAATTGCCAAGGCTTGGGACGGTCTCAAGACTTGGTAATTTCGAGACTCCAGGAATTTCGTAAAAACTTATTTCCGGAGGTCTTGTTCTTGATGGAGACTAAGCAAACAAGGAACGTGTTGGTGGATATTCAAGTGTGGTTAGGGTATGATAGAGTATTCATAGTGGAGCCAAGAGGTTTGAGTGGTGGATTGACTTTAATGTGGAAGAATAGTGTTCAATTAAAAGTTATTCGTTATGATAAAAATCTGATACACTGCAGTGTTTGGTTGGGAAATCATGAAGTTTTTGTAACGTTTGTGTATGGTGAACTGAACATCAGTAAGAGAGCGGAAGTTTGGGAGAGATTACTCAGGATTGGGGTAAATAGGAAAATGGCTTGGAATTTGGTAGGCGATTTCAATGTCATTCTGCATAATGGTGAGAAAAAAGGGGCCCTTTAAAATCAGATTCGCATTTTCAAGATTTTGGCAACATGATTTCTGGTTGTGGAATGCAAGAATTACAGAGTCATGGTAACAGTTTCACATGGGGAGGTCAAAGAGGTTCATGTTCAGTCCAAAGTAAGCTTGACCGAAGTTTTGGGAATAAAGATTGGTTTTTCTTATTCCCGGCTTGCAACCAAATTTTTTTGGACAAACGCGGTTCGGATCACAGACCGGTTTTAATATCCTTGGTGTCTTCTCAGGATTTGTACAAGGGTAACTTTAGATTTGACCAAAGGTTATTGATGAAGCAGGGAGTTAAGGAGACAGTTGTTGCAGCTTGGGAAGAATCTCTGAATCCGTTGAATGTGACAGTAGCAGGAAAATTGCGAAACTGTAGACGTGCTTTGAGCATTTGGAAACGACAAAACCAGATGAATTCAGGAGATATATTGAATATGGCAAAAAGGAATTTGGAGTTTGACCAGTCTAGGGATCATCCTTGTAAGTTGGCTATTTGGGAGTTAAAAAAACAAATGTCAGCAGCTTATAAAGAAGAAGAAAATTATTGGAGTAAAAAAAGCATAGAAAATTGGCTCAGAGAAGGGGATGCTAATTCTAAATTCTTCCATGCTTCAGTTAAAGCGGCCATATCTCGGAAGTTCTTAGACAAACTCGCTGACAAAGAAGGCAACGAAAAGAAAGTTGAAGCATCAAAAGCTGATATTGCCTTAGAGTACTCTACCGAGTTGTTCTCCGCATCCAATATATGAGATATGACGAGTTTCTTTGAGGGATTTCAACCCAAAGTAACACCGGAAATGAATGAGCAGTTAATGGTAGAGGTATCCGATGCGGAAATAAAGGACGCTGTTTTTGCAATTAAACCGTCAAGTGCTCTGGGTCCTGATGGTATGACGGGGATGTTTTTTCAAAAATATTGGCAGATTGTGGGAAACAAAGTGTCAGAGGAAGTGCGACAATTCTTTACCTCAGGTAATATGATTAGTGAATGGAATCATACTCTTATTTGTTTACTGCCAAAGATTGACGAGCCCTATCAGATGAAGGATCTACGTCTGATCAGCTTATGCTCTATGTTATATAAGATAGTGGCAAAAATCATAGTCGAGAGGATGCATCCCATTTTGCCTTTGATAGTCTCTGAAACCCAATCAACGTTTGTGGCTGATAGACAAATTTCAGATAACATTGTGATCGCCCACGAAGTGGTACATGCTCTTAAGACGCATAGATCAATTTCTAGATATTTCGTCACGGTAAAATCAGATATGTCCAAAGCTTATGATAGAGTTGAGTGGAAGTATCTTGAATCAGTGATGGTTGCGTTGGGTTTTAATGAGATTTAGGTATCGAGAATCATGGCTTGTGTCTCCACAGTCTCTTTCTCGGTTTTAATTAATGATCAAGTGTTTAGTTATTTAATGCCTAAAAGGGGAATTAGACAAGGAGACCCGTTGTCCCCTTTTCTATTTGTACTGTGTACGGAAGGGTTAATTCATCGTCTTAAAAGAGCAGATGAAAGCTCGGCGATCGAGGGAATCAGATTTATGCCTTCAGGGCCTTCAATCCATCACTTACTTTTTGCTGACGATTCTCTTTTCATGTGTAAGGCAGAGGTAAATCAGTGCTTAAATCTCAAAAGTCTTTGAGTGGAGTATGGGAAAGTATCTGGTCAAGTCATAAATCCCCATAAATCAGCAATCAATTTTGGCTCTAAATTCCCGCAACTGATTCGAGATAGTTTGAAAGAGGTGCTGGAGATCACTAGGGAAGGTGGTGAAGGTTCTTACTTGGGTTTGCCTGAATGTCTAAAAGGATCCAAGGTACAAATATTTTCGAAGCTTACTGAAAAACTAAAAATCAGGCTCTCAGGTTGGTTTGCAAGGTTACTATCACAAGGTGGCAAAGAAATTCTCCTTAAGGCGGTAGCGATGGCTCTTCCAGTTTATTCGATGTCGGTATTTAAATTACCAAAAACCGTTTGTGATGCAATTTCTGGACCGATGTCAAATTATTGGTGGAATTCTGTGGAAATCAAAAGGAAGATTCATTGGGTTAGTTGGGACTCGCTCTGCTTACCCAAAGAGGCTGGAGGTATTGGTTTTAAGGATGTGCAATGTTTTAATCAAGCGTTGCTTGGTAAACAAGCCTGGAGGATTTTAACTGAGCCGGATTCTCTTCTGGCCAGAGTTCTAAAAAGTCGATATTTCCCTTCAGGCGGATTTCTGGAAGCCCCCATAGGATCAAAGCCTTCGTATGCATGGAAAAGCTGTTTATTTGGAAGAGAATTAATTCAGAGAGGGATCCAAATCATGGTTGGCAATGGAGAATCTCTGAAAGTGTGGACTGATAAGTGGGTCAATAAAGGATCGGGGACTGCCCCATTGATGAAAAACATTTTCATTGATTTAGATTTGTGAGTGTCTGATCTGATCGATACATCAACATGGGATTGGAATAGAAGTATTTTGGAAGATCTGTTTTTTTCAGAGGACGTGAATATCATTGCTAAATCACCACCGATGTTGAATGAGCCAGATTCATGGGTTTGGAACCACTCGAGGAGTGGTTAGTATTGTGTTAAATCGGGGTATTGGCTAGCTTTTTCTCAAGCGAAGCGGTCTATAATCTTACAAGCTTCGGAAAGGCCTTCTCTCTCGAGCCTAAAAGCAAGAGTTTGGAAATTGAAAGCTCCCTCAAAAATTAGAGTTTTCCTTTGGAAAGCAATTTCAGGAGCCTTACCAGTGGCTGATCGTATCAGAAGTAGAGGGTTGATGGTTGATGAAAGGTGTCAAAATTGTGGACTGGATGGGGAATCAATCAACCATGCCCTGTTCACTTGCTCCTATGCGCGGTTATTTTGGGCTTTATCAGATATTCCGCTCCCAAGGAATGGCTTTTCTCCATCTTTGTTTGCTAATTTAAACTTCATATTTAATCTAGAAGCTGGCCGAGCTCTGCCCCAAGATTTACAATTAGCAGTTCCGTGGCTTCTTTGGAGATTATGGAAAAATCGAAATAAGCTAATGATGGAGCGTCTCAGATTTCACCCAGTGGAGTCAGTTTTAAAAGCTTTGGAAGACACCAAGTTGTGGAGTTTGGCGCAAAACCCACAGGAAGAAATCCTTCAAAGCTCGGTTTCTGCTAGTATGTCTAATGTACCTCTAAGACAGAAAAAGTGGGAGAGGCCTCCATCTCCTTGACTTAAGTGTAACATTGGAGTGCACTTTGATGGTCTTTCTCGTGTAGGTGGTATGGCATGGGTCCTTAGAAATAGTGAGGGGGTTGTTGTCCTACATAGTCGACTTTCTAAAGTTGGCGTAGACGCATTAACTGCCTTGAAAGTATCTGGTTTTTTGTTTGCTATTGATAGCATGTTAGACTTGCATATGGATATGATTGTTTTTGCTATAGAGTTTAAAGACTTGGTGGAGGCTATTGCTCGACCATCCCGGTGGCCTCGGTTGCGTTCTGATTCAAACAAGGTTTTGGCTAAACTAAGGAACCTATCATTGTGGAGATGTGAGGTGGAATACAAGAAGACAAATTTAGGTGCAGGCAAAATTGCAAAAGGGGCTGCTCAATCGTGTTGCTTCCAATCTTATATTGCAACAGGAGGGCCATTGTGGTTAAGTTCTCTGTTTGGTGAGGAGGCATTGATCGAAGACCCTACTGTTTGATTCCTCCCTGCTTGGCTTATTGTTTTGCTAGATTTGTCTGTTGTATTTTTACCTTGATCTGGTCTTTGATACTTCGCCTTCATAGGCTGCTATGTTGTATCACTTTCATTGTTGCGATATGATTTTGCGGTTATTATAAATATAACTTAGACGTCAGAAAAAAAATGTTTGGAATTCAACTGGTATTGTTCAGATGACAGAAAAAAAAAAAAAACTGGTATTAGTTCATGGTTTCTTATATTTATAGTAAATTCGTGTTATTAGTATAAGTTGATTTAAATTCAGTGTTATTGGAATATATGTTATTTACAAATTATTCTTTGTTTTTCTTAAAATGTCATGAAAATCCATTAGTAAAACCCATTAGTGTTTTTTCAAAACATTCCAACAAAATTAGTTTCAGAAAATTAAATCAGATTGGATGTACAACATTTGGAAGGCTAATAAAAAAAAGAGAAACTCCTGACTTATTATTAAAACAACTAAAACAATATTTCAACAATTATTAAAATAACTAAAGAAAATATTTTTTCTTCCAACAAAATTTTAAATTTTATTAATTTACATAACTAAATTTTGAACTTTTCCGACAAGATTTCAATTTCCAACGCAATTTTTTAACATTTTAGATTTTAATAATTATTTTTCAACAAAATTTCAAATCTAAAAATGTTTAGTTAATAGAAATTATTTAATTTTAGTTAAATAAAATTATTATTAGTAATTTAGTATTTTAGAGTTTTAAATTTTAATTAAATAATGTAGCATTTTAGATTTTTCTAATTATTTAATTTTTAATTACAAAAAATATGTAGTAAACTAAAATTATTATATTATAAAAAGAATTTTTGGAGAAAAATTAGATTTTAAAAATAAAAATATTTATTAGAATATAACGACCTTTATAACTCTTTGTTTCAGAATGATATAACATGGATCAATTATTGATACTTTGATCCACATGTAAACCAAACAAAATATATACTTGATGGGCAACAATTCTAGTTTAACGCAACAATTCTCCAATACTCTCTCTCATGGTTTTATTTGAGTTTTACAACGTAGTTTATATCTTAGATACAGCTTTTTTTTTCTCAGTCCTAATGTAATAAATTTTGGTTCTCAAACGTTCTGCAAACTTTATAACAGATGGTTTAGCTTAAGTCAGCTAGAGTTTTTGATAATATATTATGAGAGAATCTGCGTGATATATGTGGGTATTTATTTATATATTTTTGTTAAAACTCTTGATATAAAATATTTGTAATCAATTTAATATTTGATTAGCAAAATTTTCTTATGTATTATTTTAAAAATATTATTAATTTTAAATATTTAATTTTTCTTCAGTTTCACATTAATATCAAAATTTAAATATTGATATAATTGTAACTTTCATTTTGATTTTGAAATTTTATTTTCATAAATTTTATTTATTATATATTATGTTTTCACTTTCTTTCTTTCAAATTTTGTATTATTATTCTATCAATATTTTGTTATCTACTTGATGTATTATAATATTGCTTTTATCTAATATATATTTCTATATTATACTTTTTAATTTGTATTGAGATTGATTTTATCCTTATTATATTAAAATGTTCACTAACTCACTTTCAAGAAATAAATAAAATACTTATAGAAATTTATAATAATTAATATTTATTATTTTTGATACCCTCAAATTATACAAAATTAAATTTCGAATTTATTTACATATGTTCAATCATTTTTGTCCAGATTAATTTCTTTATAAGTGTTAATTTAATTTATTTGTAAGTGACGATGTGTCCAATCATATTTTTATCCAAATCAAAAATGTTTATTCAAATTTCTATTTTAGTTGGTTGATTAAGCCCACTTTTACATTACCTGATAACCGAACTAACTAATCTTATTTGATAAAATCGTACATTTGGTTTATCTTTTAATGTGTTTGTCTAGTTCTTAAAAGTTTCTTTAGATCAAGTGATTGTAATCCTGTTTATTATCTAGGGGTGGGCGGTCGGGTTCGAGTAGGATCCATTCGGGTTTTGGGTTTTCGAGTTCATCGATTTAGGATCCATTCGGGTTTTATAAAATTTCGGGTCGGTTCGGTTAGGTATAATTCTGGTTCAGTTCGGATCTTGTAAAACTTATAGGATCCGAAAAAAGTATCGGATCCATTCGGGTTCGGTTCGGATTCGGTTCGGGTTCGGATTTTTGAACTATTTTCATTAAAATACTAAAAAGGTACTCGAAGTATTTATAAACAAGAAAATTTAAACTATTTTCATTCAAAAATATCATAAAAATACAAAAAATAAACAATAACTTGAAATTAGAACATGAGAAAACTATTAAATATAGAAAAAATTAATATTAAACATCAAAATATATATAAAATATTTAAAAATAATAATAAATATTGTATTTTTGGATTAGGTTCGTATCTTTCGTGTACAACTGCGGGTTCGGTTCAGGTTTTACCTAGTTTCGAAGTAGCACCATTATAAGATCCATTCGGGGTTTTTTATATTTCAATTCGGGTTCGGAATTTTTTCCCAGGCCTATTATTATCTATGAGATCAAGAGTTCAAATCACATTTTATACAAAAAAATTGTTTAATTTTTTAGGGGTGCCACGTGTCAACACGGGAGAGCACCCCTACTCTTATTATATATAAGATTAGTAGGTTCGGCCACGAACCAAATATTATGAAATTTTGTATGATTTATTTCATTTTTATCGAATATTCAATTTTATGATTTGCTTTTATTGCGAATAATACATTCTGAAACGAATCTTTATATATATTTTTAAAACATACATAATTCATAAAAATAATAAAAAGTTAGATATTCTCTTAGACAAAAACAAGAAGCTAACTTAATCTAATAAAAAAGATATTTTTTTTGAAATTGAATTAACAAAAATCTAACTTTCTCATTTTAATGATTTTTGTATTCATTTTATACTTATTTAATTAATAAAAAAATTGTTATAATGTTACAAAGGTACGTCATGTAAATTACTATAATATATTTTTATAGAATGTTATATTCTGAAAATAAAACGAAAAACTAATATATACTATTATATATATATATATATATATACATGTTTACATATATTATATATATATATATATATAGATTGAGGTGGATATTCGAGTTTTTCCAAAACAATATTTATATTTGGTCTGGGTTTTTCGAATACTATAATCCTCTTATATATTATAGTATTCGTAAAATTTTGATTATTTTTAGATTATTTTTAATTTTAAAACTTTAATATCTTAAACTTGTTGCCAAACAAATTTATATGCTATTTTTATTTTATTTAATATCTTAAATATGTTGCCAAACAAATTTCTATGTTATTTTTGTTTTAAAAAATTATTATTTTAAACCTAATTTAAGTAAATATTTAATAATCAAATTACGTAACGTAAATACAAAACTAAAAATATATATACTTCAATTTAACTAAAATATGTTCTAGAAAAACTTTTCGGTTGTTTAGAATTTTGAAGGATAAATATATTTTATTGAAGAAAATAGAAAAAATTAGAAAACATACATAAAGCTTCTCCAATTATTAAAAAAAATATATCACAAATGAGTGCCTACAAAAGAAGAACAAAAAAAAAGACCCTCGATAGCCCCAATAACCACGTTCATACAATGAGATACTACCTACAAAAGAAGAACCCAAAAAAGGCCCCTATTTATACCTTCCCCTGATCTAGAAATCCCAAAATTTTACCCATAAAATGACACATCAATTAGAGGGTGAAACTCTCTCAAAGTCCAAAACATTGAATAGCCATCTTGGCCCTCCTCTTGCAATGTACGACTGAGCAAAGCAAGATTTTAGAGCACTCTTCGCAATGAGATTAGCTCCTCTATTTGATATGTGTCTTTCCATCACCATACACCAACTTTGGACTCGATTAAGGGCTTGAACTATTCAAACCTCTTGCACCTTATATGCAGGCCATTTCTTTATACAATTCACTGCCCCAACTAATTCGGCAGCTTGAATACAAAAGATAACCCTCGATAGCCCTATATCCGCCACCGCTTGAATTGACCAGATTAAGGTTTTCAACTTAAGATCTTGCATAGATCTTATACCGACAAACGATTGCCTGCTATGCATTACAGATTCGCCCTGAGCATTTCATACAATCCAAGTTGTTCCCGATACACCCTTCTTCATATCCATTGCATATCCTATATTGCATTTTAACCATGGGTCTGGTGGTCTTTTCTAATTTTTGATGTCACTGTTCCGTGTTGCATTAATTGTTTCTTCTCTTTCTCTGTCTACTTCTTGCGCCATAAACCATAGATCTGCTTCCTCATACGCAATTTTGATCAATCTCTCCAACGAGAGCCTACCACCTTTAAAACAGAATCTGTTTCTATTTTTCCAGAGATACCAAAGTAACCAAAACACGCTTCTCCTAATTTGCATCAGCCATGACTTATTCTCCATAAATTCTAGCAGATTGTGAACATTTGAGTACACCGCTTGAATTTGGTAGTCATTCCTCGGATGAGGCACTCCTGATAACGCCCATACTTGGTGAGCATAAGGGAAATTGAAAAGCACATGATCAATTGATTCCCCCTCATTTCCACATAATTGACAATCAGGTTCAATGTGCATACCTCGAGTGATACTGAGATCGTGAACCGGTAATGCATTGGATATCGATTTCCATAGAAAATTTTTAATCTTGGGCACTGTTTGTAATTTCCATATCTTCCGCTTTATAGCATTAAGTGCAGGCCCTTCCTCTACCATTCTGCCTTTGTCCCGCCATTTAATTTGGTGAACCATCCAATAACCCGACTTCACTGAATATTCACCACTTCAGTTGTGATCCCAGATCCAGTGATCTTCCAAATCCTTATCTGTCTGGATTTTATAGATTTCGTCCATCCCTTCCCTTTCGAAAATCTGCGCCAATCTATTCCTGCTCCATTCACTAGTTTCGGCATGCATCAAGGTTGCTATTTTTAAGTCAGGCATTCGAATAGGAAATGAAGATGTATTTTTGAGTTTGCTTCCCTTCGGATGCCAGTGGTGATCCCACACATTTGTTGTTCTCCCATTACCTATCACCTTACGAAGGTCTTTTGATAACAAATCTCTACCAAACAAGATGCTTCTCCAAACATATAACGACATGTTTCCAGTTTTCGCTTTAAGAAAATTCTCATCCTTTACATATTTGCTTTTTAAAAACCTCACCATCAAACTTTCTGGATCCTGAACCATCTTCCATGCTTGTTTTGCAAACAATGCTTGGTTGAACCCTTGTAAATCTCTAAATCCCAATCTTCCATATTGCTTAGGCTCTGTCATTTTTTCCCAACTAGTCCAATGGATCTTGCGCTTGTGCTCTTCTGCACTTACCAAAATTTCGACATTGCCGCTGTCAGATTCAAGCATGTTTTCTTAGAGAATTTAAAACATGACATAACGTATACGGGCATTGACATCGCCACTATCTTTAGGAGGATCTCCTTGCCTCCCTGAGATAGTAACCTTGCGAACCATCCAAATAATCTTTGGAGGCGATCTTGAATATATCTGAGAAACTCAAATTTGGAACCGCTGAAGCATTCTGACAAATCTAAATAACTTTCGGCTCCTCCCTCCTTAAAAATACCCAGCTGGCAAACTGCAAAATTCAATTTTACATAGATTTTTTTGTTATAAAAGATTGAGTTAAAATTTACATATGCTATCATTAAAATTTATAAAAATTTAGTTTTGCCCCACAATTTTTTCATGTATTCGCCCCTGCAATAGAGAAAATAGTTTTATATGGGA
>OVAO01000879.1:0-17670 GCA_900406285.1 Biscutella auriculata | reverse complement strand
TGTTTGAATTATATAATCTAGAGAAAAAAAATCGCGTAAAAAAACCTTAATGTGTTATTAACTTGCACTTAAACCTTTGTAATTTGAGGAGTACTAATAGCTCAGGTGGTAAGTCATTATTTTTTAGAAAAATTTACGCTGCAGGACACATTTTGTTTTTATAATTGTATCTAGAGACGCATTGGTTTATTTTCTCATCTCAACATGAGACACCTCCTGCTCCTCCTTTGTCTCTTTTCCATCCACCTTTAATCTCTCTTCCACTGTTGACTCCAATACCGGTTGTTTTACCTCCTACAACTTCTCCATCTCCTCCTGTTGAATATCTCAACCGTCTCCTTCAGTGATGTCTCCACCGTCACCTCCAGTTATATCTCCATCATCTCCTCCGATAATATCTCCACCGTCTCCTCGACTTCAACCCCTTCCGGTTCACCGCCATTGCCCTTCCTTCCCGCCAAACCGTCTCTGCCGCCGATGATGAAGATGAAAGCTTGTCACAAAGATGAGTTATAGGGCATTGGCCACAAGTTAGGTTTTTTACTGTTGTGACTTTTATACGACTGATCACGAGTTAGGTCTATGTGTTTTTCTGTTTATAACAACTATTTTGCAAAATAAGAGTTGAATTGTGGTTAACAAACGGTTTCTACTTTTGTAACCACAATTTAGGTATCAGAAAATGGTTTTTGTTCAAGGGTAAAATGGTCAAGATTAATTCTAATTTCTCTTGATAATTGGAATTGTGTCTCAAAATGAAAATTAACTTCAATTTGTCTTGGGATACAATTTAATTCTTAAAATTTTCCTGCCATGGAAATCACTCTGTTTTTTACCTCATTGAGCATTAGTGTGTAGTGAGTGGGATCCGCATCTGATCCACAAATAACTGTAGGACCTGCAGAATCTACTTGTGACCTATATTTTTATAAAAGAAAAACCTTTGTAATTTCATAGCTTTTGTGCAATTTTTTTCCGAAAAATTTATTTACATCATTCCCTATATATTATTTTAGAATCATTTTTAAAAATTAACCTTACCTTTATGTATTATTTACGTATATCATGATGATGTGTCATCTCCAAAATATATATTAGAAAATATTCGAAATAAGACTTTGTTTACTAGAATAATTACAATATATGTCATTCAAATATTTATTAATCAATAAAATTAAATAATAATAATAATAATAATAATAAAACTACCTAAACCGTTGATTTTAATGATGCAGTTGATTTAAATAATAATCAAATTAAATAATAATCAAATAAATAATAAAGATTTATATCTAATTATATTATTTAACAACCAACATAAAAAATAGTTAAAATAAATAGTTAAAATTTGATAAATTAAATTTTAAAACATATATTAACCTATAACATTAAATAATAAAATTTTGAAATCTAATCGTATTACTTTAATTATTTTTAAATATGTGTTATACCTCCTTTCATTTTTATTTGTTTATATTCATTCATTCATATAAATAATAGATATTTGAAAATTTTAACAATAAAAATATTATAAAAATATAAACATTTCATTCCACGCATAGCGTAGATAAAAAATCTAGTTATATTTAAAAAGATTACTAGAGTTTTCACTTGAGTATAAAGTTTAAAATAAATAAAAAATCTTATTTATAATTTATAAATATAATTTAAATAGTTTGTTATAAAAGTAATAGAATTAAATATTAGATATTAGTTAAATATTTTGATTAACTAAATTTAACGATAATTTTTTTTTAGTTTATTTAGTAAGTTTTTTTTTCAACGAGAAAAAAATTCAATTAATGTATGAGACATGTTTATTAAATAATATGTTAATTTATCAAATTTAATGATATAAGAGATATAAAATAATATAAATAAATAAATTTATACTCTAGGCTTTCGTGTAAACACGGTATAAGTAACTATTCGACACTAACGAGGTTTTGATGGTATACGTTGTTAATATCTATGTCGGAAAAAAAAGTTGTCGAAATGCAAAAATATGATTAATAATACCAAGAATAGCCAATTGAAATCAAACACTGAATAACTATTATATATAGTTTTTACAAAGAAATTGTATTAATGTGTTTTTGTACTCAAGTTCAGAAAAGGAATTTGCATGTAACAACCCCATAAATATTTCTTTTTCAGGGTTTAAACATATTCACTTCGTTGACAAAAAAAAATAAAAACATATTCACTTCTTCTTCTTTTTTTAATTTATTTTTTCAACCAATTGAAACGAGAAAAAATAAGAGAGAGGGAGAAAGAGNTTCTTCTTTTTTTAATTTATTTTTTCAACCAATTGAAACGAGAAAAAATAAGAGAGAGAGAGAANCAACCAATTGAAACGAGAAAAAATAAGAGAGAGGGAGAAAGAGAGAGAGAGAGAGCTAAAAGCAGAGTGAAGCCGAAGATATCTCCGCCAACGGAAAATTTGATAGAGCTGAGATCTTCGGTGGCGATGGCGGACTCTCTGGCTTGGTTTTCCGGAGCTCCGTCTGTTGGGGTAAACATATCTCCCTTCTCGGATCCACCGTCGTAAACCCCTGAAGATCTTCCTCGGGTTTAAGGTTTTTACGTTTCGTTTCGTTTCTTCTTGGTGTTCGTCTTCCGCTGTGATTTGCGTTTCTCGCGGCGATTTTTGTGTAGATTATAGCAGATCCGAGGGTTTCCAAGCCAAGGGAAAGTGTCGGTGATGTCGATTTTCTCAGTCGCGAGCTCTGCTGGTAATTCACGCCTATCAATCTATACTAGTGTGGCGATTTCGATTTTAAGGACTTAGTTTATGTTATCAATTCGGAGGAAAAGGATTAGTGATATCTTGGATTTCTATATTCGTGTGTACGAGATAAGTTAGCCTATTGGGACCTGTTGAAATCTAGTTACTTTGTTTCTCTACGTGTTAGGTCACTGATTTTGGCTACTTTGTTCTGAGAATAANCGCCTATCAATCTATACTAGTGTGGCGATTTCGATTTTAAGGACTTAGTTTATGTTATTAATTCGGAGGAAAAGGATTAGTGATATCTTGGATTTCTATATTCGTCTGTACGAGATAAGTTAGCTTATGGGACCTGTTGATATCTAGTTACTTTGTTTCTTTACGTGTTAGGTCACTGATTTTGGCTACTTTGTTCTGAGAATATCAAGTCACTTTACAAATTTGGAATGTAGTACGGGTTTACACAGGCTTAAAAAACCAAAGTAAATTCTAACTGATTTTTATTTTTTGAGCATGCTCTTATGTCTTTTCATTGAAAAAGGTTAGTAGGATTAGGAATTGCTTAAAGACATTCTTTCGATATCTTGCTCTGCCTCTTCTAACATTAACATCTGTAGAAAACTAACTCCTATATGGTTGCAGTTCTTACCCATTACATAAACTAGCTTTAGTTCACTTCTTGTACGAACTCTGTCTCACTCTTTCTAATGATTTATCAATTCCAGGTTCGCAAGGAGATGTCCTAATTACAGTGTTAAAACTGTTGGTTTTTGTATATTGTGTCGTTTCTCTCGTCAGTGTTCATTTAGTCGATGCTCTATATGAAGGACTCCCGATTTCACCAGCTGTATCTCCTTCAACTTCAGTAGCTATCCCTGATATGCCCCTTCCAGCTGAATTTCCGCAGTTTCACAGAAAACACTTGGCACCACAACAAACAGAAGCACCTCGACGTCCTCCACGCTTAAGTCGATTGGTTGCTTCTGTTCATCCGCCTACCAGCTTACAGTTCTCCAATCTATCGATGGAAAGGAATGCTCAGTCTCCTGGAGCTGGCTTGATTGATGTCGCTCCAGCACAATCTAGCAATGGTGCAATTCCTGATGGCTTAACGCAGCCACCTTTGTCTCCCTCCATTTCAAGTAAGACGATATTCAAATATCCAGTGTGTTCTTCTTTGATAATATCCAAGTTCCTTCTTTGTTGTACTCTGATTTGGTAGAAATGTAATTTAATCAACAGTATCCCTTTGAAGAACAGTTTAACTGTTAAACCCCTTTTGTTTCCCGTTTCAACTTGGCATTAGACTAGCAAAGTAGCAATAACATGCATGTTCAATAATCATGGTGTTTATTTCATGTTCTTCCAGATTGCTGCAAACCAAATATGGTGCAGAAACGAGGAAGAATTGGTTGCCACTGCGTGTATCCTATAAAGCTGGATATCCTTCTCATGAATGTTTCAGATACTCCTAGCTGGAACATATTCATGAGCGAATTTGCTTCCCAGCTTGGTCTCCTGCCTAACCAGATTGAATTGATCAACTTCTATATGCTAAGCTTAGCAAGGATGAACATTTCAATGGATATCACACCTCATTCTGGTATTAGTTTTTCAGCGAGTCAAGCATCGGCAATAAACTCTTCCCTTATCAACCACAAGATTCTATTCAGCCGTTCACTGGTGGGAGATTACAAACTTCTAAACCTTACATGGTTTAAAGCCCCCACACCTTCTCAAGGTAGAGTACCTTCTACAATTGTATCAGGGCAAGAATTTAATCACCCCCTCAGTTTTGCACATTTGAGTTACCATATGTTGCCAAAGTTTCATTACACTCGAGTGTAGCATATATTTGTTTCCGAAAGGAAGTTTTAAGCTTCAGACTTTAGACTGATATAGTTTCTTTGTTAACAACGTAACCAGGAGCATCTCCCAACTGAATTCCTTTTTAGAGTATATCTTCATGATTTTTAACGTTTGAATTAATATAGTGCTTAATCTTTTTACAGCACCTCTAGTAGCTTCTTCACCTAACAAAGCACCATCAGAGGGATCCTCAGCAACTACGGCAGTGAGTCCTCCCAGAAAAAGCAGGCACCCAAATCTTATTCTTATCTTTGCTGTAGCCGCTGGTGTGCTTATCATTGCCATAATCTCTGTGCTTATTATTTGTTCCTGCGCACTCCGAGAAGATAAAGCTCCTGATCCTCTCAAAGAGGCTGGTATGCACCCTCTGCTAAACCTTTTTATTTTAGGCTGATCAAGTCAGAAGATACACTGCATGTGATCGCACATTAGAAACTTAGCCTAGATGTTTATCAAGTTTCTGCTGGGTTTAATGTTGTGGTGCTACTTTTCAAGGCTAGTTCTGTCGTTTGGCATTAGGCAAAACCCAACAGACCTTAGGCACCGAACAAAAGAAAATGACGAATGTGGATACATGGATAATAATTGATTGTTGTCAATGTTACCAGTGTGATTTATATTATTTTCATGAATCCTCGCAAGTAACTTCAAGTTCTTGTTCTGGATAAAAGTTGATCAGATTTTCATCTTTCAGTAAAACCAACAAACCTGGACGCTGTTTCAGTAGGTGCTTCTCTCCCTCACCCAGCAAGTACACGGTTTTTTACATATGAAGAACTCAAGGAGGCAACTAGCAATTTTAAATCTGCCAGCATTCTAGGGGAAGGTGGGTTTGGCAAAGTTTACAGAGGCATCTTAGCGGATGGTACTGCTGTGGCGATTAAGAAGCTAACAAATGGAGGGCCACAAGGTGATAGAGAATTTCAGGTTGAGATTGATATGCTAAGCCGTCTTCATCATCGTAATCTTGTGAAACTTGTGGGTTACTATACCAGTCCAGATTCTTCTCAGCACTTACTTTGTTACGAGCTTGTTCCAAATGGCAGCCTCGAGGCTTGGCTCCATGGTAATATATATCCTTCAATTCCCTTGTTACCTGTTGTAAGATCTGAGTTATTCCCAGAACAAGTGATTGCACAGTTGCAGAAATTTATCCACAAGAATTGTTTATGCTTCAGGGCCTCTTGGGTTGAACTGTCCTCTTGATTGGGACACCAGAATGAAGATTGCACTTGATGCTGCAAGAGGACTTGCGTACCTTCACGAAGACTCACAACCATCAGTTATACACAGAGATTTTAAAGCCTCTAATATACTCCTTGAGAACAACTTCAACGCCAAAGTTGCAGATTTCGGCCTAGCAAAACAAGCTCCAGAAGGCAGGGGTAATCACTTATCCACTCGTGTTATGGGCACATTCGGGTAAGTTTCATCTCTCTCGTAAGTTCTCATGTACAACTTTTTCAAATTCTGAGTCAGTCTATTGAATCCGGAATGGGTTTTCAGGTATGTAGCGCCTGAATATGCAATGACCGGACACTTACTAGTCAAGAGTGATGTTTATAGTTACGGTGTGGTCCTTCTCGAGTTGTTAACTGGTAGAAAACCTGTGGATATGTCACAACCTTCAGGCCAAGAAAACCTCGTCACTTGGGTAAGTATAAAAAGTCCTTGTCGTGTCCAGATGTGCTGCAGTTTCATTGTCCAGAATTTTAGTTTGGTTTTGTACATTTTTTCAATTTCGGTTTGGTTCTTCCATTCCGGTTAATTTGCCCAGGCCTAGTAGAAATGTGATTTTTTTTTGGTGCAGACAAGGCCAATTCTAAGAGACAGAGACCGATTAGAAGAACTAGTTGATACAAGACTCGAAGGAAAATACCCAAAAGAAGATTTCGTAAGAGTCTGCACAATAGCCGCAGCTTGTGTTGCACCTGAAGCTAGCCAGAGACCAACAATGGGTGAAGTTGTTCAGTCACTTAAAATGGTTCAAAGGGTCGTTGAGTATCAAGATCCGGTTTTGAACACTTCCAATAAAGTTCGTCCCAACCGGAGACAATCATCTGGTACGTTTGAGTCAGAAGTAACATCTTCTATGTTCTCTTCTGGTCCTTATTCGGGTCAAAGTGCCTTTGATCATGAAAATGTTACACGACAAAATGTTTTCTCTGAAGATCTTCATGAAGGTCGATGAAAAACAAGCATGTTTTGTCTGCTCTATTTTTCTCCCACTTAAGCTAAGAAAATTTCGAGAAGAGAAAACTTTGAGTGGTTATTACTACAACTCTTTTGATATTGGCTTCTCCTTTTTTTGGGAATAAAATTCTGTATATATGTTTCTTTATATGAATCAATGTTTTGAGCATTGGTTATGTTTTTTTTTTTTTGGAAGACTCTTCATTATCTAAAGAAAAAAAGGAAAAACATTTCCACGGCTTCAAATTATTTTTATTTTATTTTACTGGAATTATATTATCAAAAGTTTTAGTAAAATCGAAATAAGGATTGAAGGATTGAAGAAAATGTCTAAACAAAGGCTAGTACAATCTAAATCAGGAAAATTATTAATCGACATATATATAAAAAAAATTCCAAAAGCTAAGACCATAAATCCTAAAAACTAGAAAAATAATACCAAGGAATTTAAGGACCGTTATAAGCACCACGCAAATTTTAGAATACTATACTCAAGCCGAATCAACCCAATTTAATTGATGAATCTAATGGAGAAAGAGTTTTTGCGCAATATATTGATGAAAGACGAGTCGAGAAGAGCTTCCAACATATGCTATGCCGCTAAAATGCATAAATGAATCAAGGAAAATCACTACACAACAACTTAGAACAAACATATAATTTTCTTTTCTTTTTTTCAAATTTTGACGGAAGCTAAACAAACAAATTCCGATTTATATCTAGAGAACATGTTCATTGACAAAGGAAATTAACATTCACAAGATACCTAAAGACAGAAGGGGACCAAACACCGAAGAGGCAGAAGCAGAATAAGAAGGACTAGAAAAGATCTAAAGTACTTCGAAAACTTTACGAAAACAAACTTCACCCTAAAAGATTATTGGTGTAGACTTTTATAACCAAAAAGAAGATTGGAATATGAAACGACCATAACAAACAAACCTCTAGCATCGTCAACTCTCTACCAACACAATGAGGTGGATCTAATAAAGATTCTAAATTCCCACAACAACACAAAAGCCAAACAAACAACAACAAACACGACAATCGAAAAAAGAGAAGAGACATCCTTCCTGTCAACCGTCAAGATCGCCTAAAACATATTAAAAATTGGAAGGCGACCCACATTTAAGCATAAAAACATCCGAGCTTGACCAAAATCAACATCTCTCGCACATTTGCATTCAGTGTCAAGTCCGCACCTAAAATAATTTCAATTTATTATAATAGTTTTGTTAAATTTATCTTGAAAAAATTTTGTATAACAAATTATATTTATTTCGATTTAAATTTTATTAGATTTATCTATGGAATCTCAAAATTTTAATTTAAAATGTATATATAGTTTCTAATTATATAATATTTTATTTTGTTTAAATTAATATTTTCAATGACATTTTAAGTAATATTTTTATGTTCTATATACATATTTATAAGTTGAAAAAAAAAACATATTTATAAATGTAAGATAATACTAAGGTCCGTGTATCAATTGACCGAATTGACCGAATTAGTTCATTTCTTCAACGTATAAAATTCAATCCAATAAATTGAACCAGTAATTTTATAAACAGACAAACGAATAAAGTAATTTCCGGACTAGCCACTAAACCGGTTTCCGGTTCTCGGCGTCGTTCCCAGTTTATCGTCTTCCGATAAAATTCATCAATTGATTGATTAACTCGGATCCACTTTCCTCTTCCCTTTCAATTCACATTTCGAATCTGCGACGGTGGAATTCTGTTTTGTCGCCTGAGAAGAGAAGCAGGAAGCCAAAATGGCTACCGAGGCGGCTCCGATGGATGAAAAAGCCAAGAGAATGAGAGATCTATTGTCGAGCTTTTACGCTCCGGATCCTTCCATCTCCACAAGTGGTTCCTCCATCAGCGCCTCTTTCGATAACATTAACGGCAATTCCTTTGATGCTGATCAGTACATGGATCTCATGGTTAGTCTTTACTTTCTCATGTTTATCAATTTATTCAGTTTTTTCGATCAAGTTACATTCGTATTTTGCATTCCGATTCACTCGAACTAGAAACTTAGAATGGCTTAAGTTCTTTTCAGATCCGACTAGTATCTTCTGGAATGTCAGAATAGTTGCTAGTTTTTTCTTACTTGTACTCTTCTATGAAGTTTACAGTGCAAGATTCTTGTAATGGACTTTTTGTTTGGGTCATGGGTTTAGTTTATTTCTCTGCTCTGCTGGGATCTGTTGAGAATTCTGCTATATGTTAGAGTTTGTGGCCTAAATATCTTCTTGCAATGGTTGATGGTTCCGCTCTCAATTGTGGTTATGAGGTTTCTATTAGGTATAGTGAGAGTAGTGCGAGCGATTTGATTGAGAAACATGCCACAATGTGGTGGTTTTATTGACATTTGCAGATTAAAAACTCGAATCTGGAAGTCCTTCTGCAAAGGCATGTTCAAATGGCGGCAGAGATTAAAAATCTCGATACAGACTTGCAAATGCTAGTCTACGAAAATTACAACAAGTTTATCAGTGCAACTGATACCATCAAAAGGTACTTGTAATGGCCCTGTGGATCTTATAAGCATTCTAACACTTTTTCTGTATTATTTGATTACACCACTCAAGAATATTTATCTACTAAGTTAAAAAATTTGCTTCTTTACCTGGTAGGATGAAGAGTAATATTTTTGGGATGGAAGGCAACATGGACCAGCTTCTTCATAAGGTGCTTTGAACAACATGTAGTTTCGGGTTATAATATCGTATTAACTTCTAACCCATAGCGTGATCTCCCAATTGGCTCCTGTAGATAATGTCAGTGCAATCAAGGAGTGATGGGGTCAACACTTCTCTTTTTGAAAAAAGAGAGCATATAGAGAAATTGCACCGGACACGAAATCTTCTTCGTAAAGTTCAGGTATGTGAGAATCGTTGTTGCTAGCTCTTTTTTATTTATTTATTGCCGTGTTGTCACCTGATCAGTTTTTACAGTAGTATACTGCTTGCTATTGTGAATTTACTCAAACTTACTTTTGTTAAAAAGAGCAGTTCATTTATGATTTACCTGCAAGACTCCAAAAGTGCATCAAATCAGAAGCCTACGGCGATGCTGTCAGATTTTATACTGGAGCGATGCCAATTTTCAAGGTTTATAAGTGTCCTCAGATAACTTTCCTATTTGTTGTAGTTTACTTTTAATATTACTGGGGCATTTTTCATTCTTAACATATATGGAAATAAATTTGGCTAAGAATTTCTCATCTTATCCAGGTATATGGTGATTCATCATTCCAAGACTGCAGACGAGCTTCCGAAGAAGCTATAGAAGTCATCATAAAGAACTTGCAGGTTTACATTTTGGTCCTAGCCTATATTAGCCTGACTTAATAGAATTCCAAATCCTGGTTATTAACCTTGTAAACATATAACTGATCTTTCGTTCGTGTTTTTTCAGTTCTTTGAATTTTGAATGTGAGAAACTTAATTTGTTTTTTTGGACAGATGAAGCTGTTTTCAGATTCAGAATCTATACAAGCGAGAGCTGAAGCGGCAGTGCTTCTTAAGCAGTTAGATGTCCCTGTTAGTTCTTTTCCTCAGCTCAAGTATTTATGACCTGTTTAAATTGTTAAAGCATGGTTAAGTGAAGGCTAGACCTACTTAAAAAGGTTCTTATGTTCATACTCATATATGATTTGGCTTGCACGTCCTACAGGTTGATAGCTTAAAAGCCAAGCTGTTGGAAAAGCTGGAACAATCTCTTGATAGTCTACAAATAAAGCCTGAGGAGGCAAGTAAACTTGCAGAGCACAGTGATTCATCTAAGGATGCGGGACACAATGACCGATCTCCTGCTAAAATTCATGAGGTAAACATTGCCTACGCCACTCCTGTCCTGTGTTTCTAAAATTTGCAAGTTAAGACACGTTAAAACTCACAGTATTTAAGTACTTTGAATATCAGCAGCTGCTTTCAATAGAACTTTTCTCAGTAGCTATGACTTCACGAATGATTTCTGATATTATAATCTTTTTTGCACTTTCAGTATTGTAAGATTTTTACCCTTTTTCTGATAGGATGCCGTACGTGGATTTTCTGAGGCCATGCGTGCTTATCGAGAAATATTCCCTGACTCAGAAGAAAGACTCTTTAAACTCGCAAGAGCCTTAACAACAATGTAATGCACATTTTCTTTGATATAATTATCCATAAATCGAGACTTAATTTGTGTCTAATCTGCGGAATTTCTAACACTTATGGTTGTTAGGCACTTTGAGAACATGGAGCTATATATAAGAAAACGGGTATCTGCAGCAGATTTTCTCAAAACTTTTCGTGAGTACAGTAGTTTTCCTCTTGCTGTTGTCTTTTACTTCTGTCTCTTTCCTTACGTTGCTTCCCTTTCCCTGTGAAATCTGATTAGATCAGTCTAATAACTGTATGTCTTTTTTCTGATTTCTGTTGGACATAGGACTTATATGGGAGGATGTGGTACTTATGGATGAGGTCCTACCCGAGGCTGCACTCTCTGATTTATCTGCAGAGGTTGATTCTCAATTGTTTACTGTGACTCTTCTTTTTGCTATGATATGTAGAACTATAAATATGTTAACTAGAACTCGTCATTTCAGGCTTCCCAGGTCACTCTCAAGCAATTTGTTGCAAGGACATTTTTTCATCTTCAACAGGACATATCAGGTTCGCTTTATCTTAATATCTAACCGGATTCAGAATTTCTTAGTTATGGAAAAAAGGATAGAGTGAGTATAGCTTGATAAGCATTATACTTCCTGTGACATTGTTTAAACAAAGGGCCTAGGATCTGTCTTAAGATTAGGTTAATATCTTCATGAATTTTTTGCTTTCAAAGAAATCAAAACTAAAATGAGGTCTATTTGTGGCAGATACTCTCTTGAAATTCGATATCAACCAAAAGGAAGTAGTTAATGGGGAAGTATTGAAGGTTGTCCTTGAAGCTAGCCAAAAGGCAGTTCTTCAAGGCGCTGCAGATATATTTCAGGTAGATACATTCTTCTCTTATTTATGATAACTTTTTTTCCATGCCCATAGACACTTATTTTTGTTTCGTACGTTCAGGACTTCCGTCAGCTTCTTGATGAAAACACTGGAATATTTATCAAGATGAAGGACTTAATCATTGGTTGGATTCAGAAGGGATTTCACGACTTCTTTAGGTCACTTGAAGCTCACTTTCTAGTACTTTCTGGTAAAACTAGCTCATCAAATGATACAGAAGGAGGTTTGGTAGAAGCAAAACCGAGTGACAAAATTCGTGCTGGTCTCATACTTGTATTGGCTCAGCTCTCTGTCTTCATCGAACAAAAGGTCATCCCGAGAATTACTGAGGTAAATAGTCTTACAACTAGTTTAGTAATTAAAATTTAAACCAGTGGTAAGTAGAATTTGAGAAATACTTCATGATAATTCAGGAAATAGCTGCTTCCTTCTCTGGTGAAAATTCCCAAGCCTTTGAGAATAGATCTGCTTTTATTCCTGGAGAACTTTCCCGGGTCTTCCACGCAGCCAGCGAGAAACTTCTGCAGCATGTATGTGTTATACTCCAAAAACGTGAAGTTGTTCATGAACAAAACTAAATCCGACTAACCGAATTATGTCGTCTTGCAGTATATAGACACAAGAACACAGAAGATATCGGTTCTACTGAGAAAAAGGTTCAAGACACCAAACTGGGTTAAGGTATGTCCCGAGAATTCTGATATTCAGTTCGGTATATTCGGATATTTCATATATTGATTTTAGTATCCATATAGGTTCCAAAATGAAATCAGTTCGATTTCGGTTCCGTCCATTCAGATAGGATTTTCTTCCCAGGACTAGTATCGCTCTTGTCGTGTGACTAATCTTCATATAGGAGCAATTTTACAGTCATTGTTTTCTAAAGATTATAATTGTTTTGCAGCACAAGGAGCCACGAGAGGTTCACATGTATGTGGATATGTTTCTTCACGAGGTTTGACAACTCTTCTTCTCTCAATTCAGAAGGAAGTTATAACTGAAGAACATACAACGACAACTAAGAAAAGATTGGATTTTCGTGTTGCAGTTAGATGAAGTTGGTAAAGAAGTGAAACAAATTTTACCTCAAGGGACTTTCCGTAAGCACAAGAGAACAGACAGCAACGGGAGTAACACTACAACTTCATCAAGAAGCACTACACTACATAACGATAAGATGACACGGTCGAATTCACAGCGAGCTCGTAGTCAACTTTTCGAGACACATCTTGCCAAACTGTTCAAGCAGAAAGTAGAACTGTTCACCAAAGTTGAATTTACTCAGGTAAGTAATGAAAACATTTACCCATGCTCCTTCTTAGTTAATAGGGTCGGTGTTCGGGTTGATATTTACGCTAGTCATCTCGTGATCTTAATAGGAATCCGTTGTTACAACAACTGTGAAACTCTGTCTGAAAAGTTTGCAAGAATATGTTCGGCTTCAAACGTTTAACCGAAGCGGTTTCCAGCAGATTCAGCTAGACATTCAGTTCTTAAAAGCTCCGTTGAAGGAAACAGTCGAGGACGAAGCTGCAATTGACTTCTTGCTCGATGAGGTAATTTGCACACCAAAAAAGCTTCTCCGTTACCTTCTTCGGATTTAGCGTGTAAGGTTTAGCAGATCATTCCCTCTCTGACCATTCACTCTCGGACCATGTTGTGTATGAACAGGTGATTGTTGCAGCTTCAGAGAGGTGTCTTGATGTGATTCCATTGGAGCCACCGATCTTGGACAAACTCATACAAGCTAAACTCACTAAATCAAAAGAGCTCAACAATAACAACAACAACACAGTTTCTTCTTAAAATTTTACAAGCCATAACTCGAGCAAAATTGTGTGTCATGAATTTTTACCCCCTTTTTTTAATTTTGCTTCTTGTTATTGTCCTTGGTGTAAATCAGAACCATCATATTGTTATGTATTCTCGAAAAATTGTAGTGTTAAAACTATTTGGTATACAATATTTTCTGTTTTTGCGCGAGAGATTTAATAAAACAAAATATATTAGTAAATTTTTATTCAATCAAATATTGTTGCTAAAATCTAAACTGATAAATTTAATTCGAATTTAAATTTTCTAGAAATT
The DNA here is from genome assembly GCA_900406285.1 of Biscutella auriculata. Taxonomy (NCBI): domain Eukaryota; kingdom Viridiplantae; phylum Streptophyta; class Magnoliopsida; order Brassicales; family Brassicaceae; genus Biscutella; species Biscutella auriculata. The sequence continues at coordinate 3,781 of OVAO01000879.1, read as the reverse complement.
ATGATCTGTAATGCAAAATGTAAGCTATGGATTAATATTTAAAATTGTAAATATTTCGGGTGGAAAATAAGAAATTTTTGAATTTATGTTTTAAATCTAAAAGTTTTTTTTTTTTTTGAAAAATCAATAAAAGTTAATCAATAAAAAGTGAATATATATCAAATTTTAAGCAATTATTATAAAAAAATATCTTACATTATTATATAGATTTGTTTATTTATGATTAAGACTACAACTTGTACCAAAATTTCTTGTGTTTTTGAGCTCAGAACAAATTTCTATATTAATAAAATACAAATTAGTCGTCAACCCTCCATTTGACACTATTAACATCTTTCATTTTTTTTGTGATTTCGATACATTTTTATTGGAAATCTTTTTAATTTTAAATATTATTTTAAACTATCCCTAAAATTATGGTCATAAACAGTTACATGACACGATTTTAAATTACTTTTTTTCCAAAATATTTTTCCCTACAACCTCTAACTTCCCATATTTTTTAATTTATAATTATTTATATTTGGTTTGAAATCGTGTATTAGTCCACAATATTAGGATTAGTTACATTATTAAAATAAATGATTAGGAATCGTGCAATAAAAATTGTTTATTTAAAAAAAATTAAAACAAAATTAAAATTAATGATTGAAAGCTAAATTTTTTCTGACAAGATATTAAAATTAATAGTCATTTATCAAATATATATGAAGGATCACTTATCAAATATATTTTAACATGGTATTAATAATTATTTATTTTCTTACATTTTTAAAATAAAACATCATTAATCAATCAATCAAAATATATTATATAAATAATTACAAAATTGAAAAATAATTAATATTAAGAATAAAAATCATATTTTAAATTAAAATAATTTGTTACTTAATTTTTATTTTAAAATAGGGAAGTATTATATAATCCTTATAAAATATTTGTATATATTCACACACGGGACAAAATACTAGTTAACAATAAAGAAGAAGAAAACAAATCAAGAAGAAAAATCAAAGCTTCTAGAAGATTCGAAAAATCAAACTTCGTCGAGTTTGCTCTTGCTATGAAAGAGGATGGAAGTTATCCTCAGCCAAACAGTTATCAAGAAGTAATCAAAGACTCAAATTCGAATAACTGAAAACAAATAATGGATGAGGAGATGAAATCCTTGAACAAGAACAAGACATGAGTATTGATTGAGAAACTAGAGAGGAATCAATGAACATGCAAAAACTAGTTACAAAGCATGGTGTATCGGAATAAGAAGTCCAGTCAGGAGACTCAAACCCCCAACCTAATAATTAGTATTGTCAAATGTTTTATCATTGAACTAATGTCATTTATTGGTTTCTGTTCTATTTTATGATTAAATAATTGAAAATTTATTTTGCTGATTTCATAAGAATTTAGCTGTTTATTTTTTAAATTAATTGTTTGATCATCAATCTATTCTATTATAACAGAATAAATCTATTTAAAAAAGTTATATTGGATTATTTCCTAGGATGACATAAATAGAATATCTCTAACCAACTAACTAAGGTATTAAATAAAAATATTTAATTTCAATTTTATGATACCCAATAATTAATTTCGATTTTTATTTTGTTTTTCATTTATATTTTAACCTACTAAAATAATTAGAATTATTTCTATGATATTTATCTTGAAATATCCCAAAAGAATATTTTTTCCTTATTTTTAGGAAATATTATACTTATAGAATTAATCATTTTAATTATTTATTATATTCTTTAGATACTTAGTTATAAAAAATAAAAATCACGTATTTTTAATCATACTTAAAAAATCAATATTAATCTTTAAAGACATAAATTATTTGTTGAAAATTTTAATAATAGGTTTGTTTATCTATATTAAATAAAAAGATATTAAAAATATACGATTTATTACATTATAAATTTAATCAATCAAACCATATTAAAAAATAATAGAAATCTTAACAAAACTTTAAAACTAATTTCAATCACAAATATGTTTTAATTAATTAGATAGTCGTCGATATTCTTACATAAATTTTCAAATCAAAACATAAATTTTGTATAATATATAATCTATATATATTATCATATTTTTTTGTCAACATTTAAAGTGGTATATTGGATTATAAGCATTATGTTTAACCTATTGTCTAGTCTTTCGTTGGAGTTCTTTCTCACCGCGTATGTGAATCGTTCACTTGTTTAGATGGTTTAGTCTAGTGAGTTATAAGACGTTTGTGTTTTGCTCCTTGTTTGTACGGTTCATATCAGTTTAAATTTTGTCTTTCATGGTGGTGTCCAATGAAACGTTTTCAAAACTTGGTGTTTCTAGCTCCACCACTTCTGAGAGTTTAGTATAGTCTAGTCCTTTATTTGTCACATTTTATCTTGTTGGAATGAATATCGATGTTTTTTTTATGGAAAATACTATTACTCCGGTATAAGAAGTTTTCGAAAGTTGGTTTAACTTCTAAATACAAAGCGTTTATGAGGAGTTCATGTGGTTTCGAAAACGAAGACGGAATAATTAAGCTCAAGTTAAAGCTTAGTAGAGTAATTTTTCATGTTTTTTCTTACTTCTTATCTAATTTTTGGAGATTGATTATTACCCGCCAACTTAATTCATAAAGATTTCTTGTATCCGCGTCTTAGTTTTAATTTAGTGGTGGTCTAAAAAATATAAAATTTTAAAATTTTGTTTTATAGTTTTATTGAAAAAATAAAAAAAATAATTCCGTTAAAGGATAAAGATAACTGATTTGGTCGGTGGAGTCACCGACTATATATACATAATATATTCCTAAAGTATCTCTAAAGTCCAAACCAAAAAGAAAGAAGCTAAAAGCCAATGGCCACTAAGATTCTCTCTTCTCAAAAGCATCACAACCCTAATTGTCCACGGCGTAACTGCATCCCTCCGCCGACGAATACCAATCTTGTTATGGGACAAGTCAAGATCCTTAAACGCGGCGAGACTTTGAACACCTTCCGAAACAAGCAGACTATTTGCTGCGACGATCGAGATGATACAAAACAACCTTACTCGAAGATAAATGATGTTGATCTAACTTCAATTAAACGAATTGGACCTGAACCAGAGTTTATGCAGATCACAACTTTTCAAGGATTCGAGATCGGAGTTTATGCCGGTGCTTACGGCTCAGTTTCTCCACCTCCAAATTGTGTTCCTATTCCATTGTTTCTGACTTAACTTTTCCTTTAAATCGTTTAAGATTTTGAAGATTTTTTAGACCTAAAAAGAAACAATTTGTTTCTTTACTTCAAGAAGAAGAAGGTTAATGTGATCATCACTCTAACGGCGTTGCAGCAGTCTGACTTCTGACTCTTCTCTATGGCTTTTTTTGTTGTGTTTTTCGATTCTTATGAACAAGTTTCAGTCTATATTGTCACATTGTTGAACATCTTTTCATGCAATATAATCTCTTTAATATATAAACATAAGTCTCTTGTTTTAAACTATTGAAGAAAAAAACAATAAAGAAAGACAAAAAAAAAAGAGACTATTCTTAGATTAGCTTCAGACAGAACTATTCATCTCAATGTTGCTGTCTTCTACAGGATTTGTTGCAGGTAATACTTTTTTCCAGAACCAATGTTTACTCCATAACAACGTCATCTCTTCGATCGGAACTCCTTTTGTTTCAGGCAACAAGAAATAGACGAAGATAGTCATCACTGCAACCCAACCAGCAAAGAAGAGGAAGATTCCAAACTTGAATGCACAGAGTAAAGAGAGAAAAGCTTGAGCTATGATGAAA
>OVAO01000878.1:4833-17678 GCA_900406285.1 Biscutella auriculata | reverse complement strand
TGCCAAACAATTTTTAATAGAATTTTTGTTAGTAAGTCTTGTCAATTAAACTCATACAATGTATTAATCATTAACAAAAATGATTCTAAAAGTATCTTGTCTAAAAATATGGTATTTTCAACTAGTAAAAATTGTACCATGTTTACTGGAATTTGATTAATTTAAGCAATGTTGTTACTTCGGTGATTAGTGATGATTCTTTAGATTTTCTTTAATACCTAGAAATTTGATTAAAAAAAAAGTTCTACCTTCTATAGATTATTAAAGTTAATGGTTTTAATGCTGATATTTTTATGTTACGGCGATATTTAATGTTAACGGTTTTAATACCGATATTTTCATATTGCCAAACTTCTGGGACAAAAGTTACGAATTTTTTATTGATTTTTAGTGCTAACGGTTTTAATATCAAATATTTTCATATTACTTAATTTTTGCGGCGAAACTTAACGAATATTCAATAACTTTTAATATTAAATATTTTAAAATCGATTTTTTTCATTAATTTGTCTCTGTATTATATTTCAAAGAATTTAAAGCTGATTTTTAGTTAGTAGAGAGCTGAAATGTGGTTTTATACTTTTCTGTTCTAACTATGAAATCCTATATTTAATTTAAGTTAACAGCTTAAAAACACCCCAAATCATAAGATATATTAAAAAAAAAAAATTGGAAACTTATTTCTATTAAATATGTCAGAGAACTTTTGATTAATTTGGCCGTTTGTGTATAATGCAATTACACTTGTTTTTGTAACCGTTAAAACCTCTTTTCAAGATATGCCATTGACTGTAACTGACCATAAACATTAATTTATTTTTCAAAAAACAAGCAATTCACATTACTATAATTGAAGCTACACTTCTTTTTAAATATAAACTTAATTGGATCGTGAAGCTAGGCATAATTCGACGAAGGAGGTATTATTGTATTGTGATTTTATTGTATTTTGATGTAATGTATTTTGGAAGATTTTTAATGGACTTTGGTATAATAGATTTTGATAGATTAGATCTGTTGACCATAGAACACAAATGAGTAAGAAAAAAAAAAAGAGATTTTATTTCATTCCAAAATAGAAAATCTTTGGTTTACATGATTGAAAAAATGTTTATCTTAATCCAAAATTGAAACCGAGAATAAATCATGTAGATCAATTTTAAAATCATTTAATTGTCAAAAATAAAAATAAAAGTTTGAAATTTACCAGAGAAAAAGTCAAAAACTTTGATGCCTCCAATTTAGGCTTATTATGGTCGTAGAATTGCTCGGTAACTAAAGTTTTAATCTTCAAAATTTCCCTCTAAAATTAATTTTAATTGAAGGAATCTAAAATATCACAAGATCACCTAAAACAAAAAAGAGAAAATATGTTAGAGATAGAATAATTTGAAAATAGAAACCAAAAGAATATAAAAACTACCTAAAGAAAAATAATTGATTTTTCTAATAAATCTATCGATTAGAGATCATGGATTTTTTTACCCAATGGCTACACAAGTTGGACATCGTGGATTTTATTCAAAAAATTAGAGATTGTGTATTTTATTTTTTTTATAGAAATTGTGGTTTATAGATATTAATATAACTCTTAAAGCATGTTTTTAATTATGTTTTTATTAGAATAATTTGTTAAAATCTATTGAAATACCAAGTCAAAAGCGTGTATTGCTTTGGTCAGATTTTGCCTAGATAATGAAATCAAACAAAAATTGAATAACATTATATTTGAAAATACAATAAGTAAATACCAATTCAATAACATCAGATTTTAATGTAATTGAATAACACTCTTGATATTTGACCAACCATGTTTTTTCTTTTGATTTGTGTCCGTATGGTTAATATATTATCTACATAATTCTATGTATTATGTAAATTATTACAATAATACGATATAAAATATTTATTTATTATAGAATAGATGGTGCCATAAATTGACATCATTCTATTCAAATTTAATATATATTATGAAAATTCAATCGTAACATGAATTAAAATACTCATACATTTTCGAATTCTCGCTCTAGTTGCTTTAGTAGTAGCTGTAGAATTTGAGAAAGATTAACACAATTGAATTTATAAAGAACGCACTTTTTTATTAGCTTTGTAAAACTCACTCAAAAACAAAGTTTTCTTTAACAATCCTTAGTCTTAACTCTCAAGCTCTCTCAATCGATTATGCACCTCTTATGCATGATCTTATATAGACTTAAGTTATCCTAATCCTAATAGGAACCAAACAAACTAATTTCCTTTTCTCTTAAGATTTAGATAACTCCTAAATCTTAACTTATTTCCTTATCTTTAGTTTAAGATAAGGTCTTTAATGATGACTTCAAGCTTAAGTCATCATTCTCCCCTTTAAGCTTGAAGTTCACTCTTGAAACGTCTTGAACTCCGATTAGATTTCTCATCTCGACAAACTTAACTCGACCAAGTGCTTTGGTTAGTATGTCCGCTTTCTGTAAGTTTCTCGGGATATGTTCAACGTCGACTTGCCCATTTTCCACACATTCTCTAATGAAGTGATATCTTGTTTGTATATGTTTGCTTCGACCATGGAAGACTGGATTCTTCGTAAGTGCAATCGCAGATTGATTGTCAATCCGGATAGTGACCCTCTCGGTTTCTGCTCCTGTGACTTCGCTCACCAAATCCCTTAACCAGATTGCTTGTCTTGCTGCTTCCGTACATGCCATGAATTCAGCTTCACATGATGATAAGGCCACAGTCTCTTGTTTTTGTGAGCACCACGTAATTAATCTTTCTCCTAGGTAGAACACGTGACCAGTAGTGCTTCTTCCATCATCCGGATCAACATTATGACTACTGTCGCTATAGCCAACTAGTTTAGGTATCTTGGTTTTGGCTTTTCCAAATACTAAACCGTAGCTTGTAGTACCTTGTAGATATCTTAAGCATACTTTGATGGCTGCATCATGAGACACTTTCGGTCTTTGCATATATCTGCTAAGGACTCCCACGCAATAAGACATATCCGGTCTCGTGTGTAGCAAATAACGAAGACATCCAATCTTTTTCTTATATTCAGTGGCGTTAACATCTACTTCTTTTTTGGCTTTGGATAATTTCAGATTTGCTTCCATTGGTATATGAACTTGATTACACTTGTCCATTCCTGCCTCCTTCAAGATTTTACTCGCATACCTTTCTTGTCTAAGAGTTATCCCTTCTTCATATTGAACCACTTCAATTCCCAAATAATAAATTAACTTTCCGAGATTGCTCATCTCGAGAGTTGAAGACATCTCTCCCTTGAAATCGCCTATGATCCTTTCATTTGTTCCTGTAACAAATAAATCATCCACATAAACTGCCACAATAAGAAGATTATCATTCTCAGCTCGTCGATAAACCGTAGGTTCCTTGGAACACTTCGAGAATCTGAGTCCATGGAGAATCTGATTTAACTTATGATTCCATGCTCTTGGAGCTTGTTTAAATCCGTACAATGCTTTGTGAAGCTTGTAGACCTTTTCTTCTTGTCCTTCTATCTCAAAACCTTCAGGTTGAGTGACATACACAGTTTCTTTCAAGTCACCATGTAGAAACGCCGTTTTAACATCAAGGTGATGAATCTCCCAATTGTTGGCTGCAGCTAGACTAATAAGTAGTCGTATTGTCTCTATGCGTGCTACAGGTGCAAAGACTTCCTCGAAATCTATTCCATAGCGTTGTACATAACCTTTTGAAACCAAACGTGCCTTATGTTTGTTGATTCTATCATCAAAATTTCTCTTAAGTTTAAACACCCACTTCACACCAATTGGGATAACTCCACTCGGTTTATCTACTAAGCTCCATGTTCGATTTTTCTCTATAGAACGAATCTCATCTTAACAAGCTTGCATCCATTTTTCAGATTCTTTTGCGTCTCTAAAATTAATGGGCTCATCGCTTAAGCTCATTAACAAGGTTTCAAGTGCTTCTTCAGCAAGTAACACGTAATCGTCAAGGTAACTTGGTTTTCTTCTTTCTCTTTCGCTTCTCCTTGGTCCGTTTAATATTTGTTCGCGGCTTTCTTTGTATTTGGACCATAAGAGATCACAACATTATCGGAACATGTAGCTTCTTCACTCGCAGCTTCATTCGCACAAACATATTCATTATTAGTCAATTCCTCCACCATCTCCATTTCGAATCTGTTTGTATCCTTTGCAGATTCATTCTCTCCACACTCTTCATGTAGTCCATGATTACCAAAATCTCCAATCTTAAAACCGAAACTCCCACCAAGCTCTTGATCCGCCATACTTTATCCCCAATTCCATCCTCTTGACTCATCAAACACCACGTCTCGACTCACTATCACTTTTTAGTTAGAGGATCAAACAATCTATATGCCTTGGAGCCCGGTTCGGTACCGAGATGCACCAGTATTTTCGACCTATCATCCAGCTTCTTCAACACTTGTTTGTCGATTTTTGGATACCCGAGACACCCAAATACCCGAATATGTTCTATATTTGGTCTTCTCTTGTGATAAACTTCGTATGGTGTCTTGTTTAACAGTCTTGTAGCAAGCCGATTTATCATGTAAGTTGAGTGTCTAATGGCTTCCCCCCATAGGTAGTTCGGCAAATGCATATGTTTTAAGATACTCCTCGTCATTCCCATTAGAGTTCGGTTTCTTCTTTCGACCACACCATTCTGTTGTTGTGTGTATGGTGCTGTGAGTTGCCGTTTTATGGCCGTTGTATTGCAGAAAGAGTTGAATTCTTGAGACACAAATTCACCTCCCCTATCCGTTCTGAAAATTTGTATACTTGCATCCGCCTCTTGTTCGACCATTTTCTTGAAAATCGTAAATTTCTCGAATGCTTCGCTCTTCTCCTTAAGAAGTATGGTCCACATATACCTTGAATAGTCATCAATAAGCACAAAAATGTATCTCTTTCCAGCTGGTGTGCTTGGTGAAATTGGTCCACATAGATCCCCATGGATCAAGTAGAGTGCCTTTGTCGCTCTATATGTCGTGGCGTGAGGGAATGCTTGTCGGGTTTTTTTTCCGAGCAAGCATGAGCCGCATAACTCCTTCTCTATGGTCATATGTGATATCCCTTTGACAAGCTCCTTGTTCATCATTTGTTTGAGTGTATCAAGGTTCACGTGACCCAATCTTGCATGCCACACACTCGACTCACTCGCCGCCGTTAGCTGCAATCTTGGACTGCTCCTTATTCCCATGTGCACTTTATACAACCTATTCCGAGCTCTTTGTGCTTTCACGAGTAGTTTGCCTCCTTTATAGTGTATAGTGAGATTTTCTCCCTTCATCTTAATGACACAACCAAATTCCGTAGCTTGTCCTAGACTGATAATATTACTTCTTAACTCCGGGATAAAGTAAACGTTAACCATAGATTGTCGCTCTCCATTCATATCTGTGAATTATATTCGTCATTTTCCTTTGATATCAATTCTAGAATCATCTCCAGACCACACTTTTCCGGTAATTGTATTATCGATTTCAGAAAAATATCTCCTATCTCCCATCATATGATTGCTCGCTCTATTATCAAGGTACCATACATTCACTTCTCCCATGGTATCTTCATATACACTTGGTTTTCAATTTTCTTCATTGAGATATACTACCTCATGTAGCATTAATCCGTCTCCACTTTGTGTTTCTTCACTATCATCCTCTTTAGTTTCTTGAAGCTTTAATAATCTGTCCGAACATTGTGAAGCAAAGTGCCCTGGCTTATCGCATATGTAGCATATGACCTTGCTCATGTCTCTTTGTGTGCGCCCCCTTCCTCTGCCATATCTGTGGCCTCCACGGTTTCTTCCTCGTGATCCTCCATCATAATCACAGTTGTTATGATTCTCTTTGTTGACGTACATCAGTTTCCCTTGTTCTTCTGGAGTGTCTTCCTCGTCAAGTATACGCTCTTTAAACGCTTTCATACGTCCGACAACGTTTTCATAGCCGATAGTCTTAAGATCTAGCATCTGTTCGAGAGATGCTACCATGTGGATGAATTTCTTTCGAGGAAGACTTTTAAGGATTTTTTTCACCATCTTCGACTCTTCAATGACCTCGCCTAGGGTTGCGGCTTTAGCAGAGATTTCAGACAGTCTTCCACTGAAATCATCAATATTCTCGTTATCCTTCATCTTTAACCTATCAAAATCTTCCATTAACGTCTGAAGTCTCGCCTCTTTGACTCTTTCAGCGCCAACATACCTAGCTTTGATTGCATCCCATACCTTTTTTCCCGTCTCTAGCTCTCCGAGTTGTAACACCAGAGTCTTGGGGATCGATTGAAACAATAAGACCATGGCAATATTATTTTTCTTCACATCAACGACTCCCTCTTCAATGCACTCCCACACCTCATGAACTTTCAGCTCCATCTTCATCAGTATAGCCCACACAATATAGTTTATCGAGGTTAGTAGAGGACATTGTATAGAGGTCGACACTCCTCTCGATTTTTCACTCGATAGAACTATGTCTCCCATATCCACCTTGTCTCCAGATAGATCTTAAGCTCTGATACCAAATGTAGAATTTGAGAAAGATTAACACAATTGAATTTATAAAGAACGCACTTCTTTATTAGCTTTGTAAAACTCACTAAAAAAAAGCTCTCTTTAACAATCCTTAGTCTTAACTCTCAAGCTCTCTCAATCGATTATGCACCTCTTATGCATGATCTTATATAGACTTAAGTTATCCTAATCCTAATAGGAACCAAACAAACTAATTTCCTTTTCTCTTAAGATTTAGATAACTCCTAAATCTTAACTTATTTCCTTATCTTTAGTTTAAGATAAGGTCTTCAATGATGACTTCAAGCTTAAGTCATCAATAGCGCGTATTTATTTTGAAAGCATTTAGCTCGGTTCGTCGAAGGATGCTCGTTCTCGATGGAGAAATGAACAACTCCCATTGGCGCAATGTTTTATTCTAGTCTCTCAACCTAATGACTCATTAGGTTTTCTCGGACTCGTCCATGCGTTGAGGTCTCCTAAGTGGGTAATTAGCCCTTCCTCCTTTAAGCTTTGGAACCTATTCTGGAAAGCTCATTCCCATATTTGTTGCTAGGAGTTTAACTTCTCCGATCAGCTTTGCGATAGATAAACGCGACACAACGGTAGTTGGTGGTCATCAAAGCTCCGGTAGGCCAAGCTTTTCTTTTTCTTAACATTAGCTCAAACCGCAAATCATCTCTTCTTTCTTGGAAGTGTTCAATGAGATCTCGATTGCATCACTAATTAGGTGGAGGAGATTCTTCAACAACTAAACTTTTTTCTTTGACTAGGTTTCCATAGTAAAGACGCCGTAACAAAGCCTACGGGAAAACATGAATTAGGTTGTTGACTACTCATGGTCGAATTCATGCAGTAACCGATGATTCTTCGTGACGGTGATTTTAGGACTTCGAAGGCAAAGATGCAGCTATACTTAAGAGGCTTAGTTTGCAGTTAGAGTTTTTCTGTTGTTGGGTTAAACTTGGACTGGTTGTATGATTCATTCGGGTTCAGATTTAGGTTAATAAAATTAATGATTCTAAAAAAAAATATGACACTTATATTACTTACTTAGTCTCACCTCAGTTTTGGTAAAGACTTTAGTTAATAATTAGTAGAATTGGTTTGTGGCATACATGATAAAAAATAGTTTTGAAACCAAATTTTATGTTACCTAATTTTTTGGGTCGAATTTTACATTTTTCCATTAATATTTTTTGTATTATATTTCAAATAATTTAAATTTTACTTTTAGTTAGGCAAGAGTTAAATTTTGATTCCGCATTTTCATTTTTATCTGTTCTTCTGACCATGAAATCTTATATTTAATTTTGATTTTATAGGTGATTTATTTTTAGATATTAATTTTTAGTGTTATGATATTTTAATTTGAAATATATGGTATTTAATAAAGAATAATTAAAAAATTCAGTCAAATATAAGTTTAGAATATTATATTTTTATTTAATAATAATATTAATTGATCATATTAATTATTCAGTTTAACTATATATTAAAGGTTAAACTACATTTTCTATTAGGTATTTAAATTGTTTTTACGTTTTTATTTTTACTAACTATTTAAACTTTTTAATTTTTATATTTTCTATGATAATATAATATATAATATATAATATTGTACTTAATCCTAAAATAGATTAAGAAACAAAAAGAGAAAACTATAACAAACTCATCCTCTTATATATTAAAAGAGAAGTGATTAGGTGATGTGTCAAGTCTACAATTTTTTAGATTGTTTTTTATTTTAAAATTTTAATATCTTAAACCTGTTGCCAAACAGATTTATATGTTATTTTTTATTTTATTTAATATCTTAAACATGTTGCCAAACAAATTTATATTTTATTTTTAATTTAAAATTTTAATATGTAAAAATAAATTTAAAGAAAATAACTAAAAATATATTCTAGAAAAACTTTTCGATTGTTTAATTTTTTAAAGGCTATATATTTTTTGCAGATAAATAGAAAGAACTAGAAAATATAAATACAACTTTTTAACCAACGTTCAATTATTAAAAGTATATCTAGAAATTAATTTTCACCAAGCTTTTATGATTTTAATAAATACTTAACTTATTTAAAATCATAAAAATATTCTTTTAGTTTTAAAATAAAAGTAACTTATTCAATAAAATTATATTCTAGAAAATCTTTTCCGTTGTTTAAATTTTGAATTGAAATAATTTCTTTATATAATTTCTTTAAATATAATTTAATATAATTTCTTTAATCCTGTTATATATTAAAAGAGGAGTCATTGTAAGTCACATGTAGCGCACAATTTTCTACATTATTTTTGTTTTTAAAATTTAATATATTAAAACTATTGTCAAATAATATATTCTTAATAAAAAATATTTATAATTTAAATAAATATTTAATTTATTTAAAATCACAAAAAATTATTAATTTAGTTCTTTTTAAAAATAGCTTATTCAAATAAACATATTCTATTCAATATTTTCCATCAAATTTTCTTTATATAAAATTCAATTGAACTGTTATATAAAAAATAATTATTTTAAAAAAAATCTAATAAATATATTCAATAAAAGTAAAACTTTATCAACTTTTTTTATAATAACAATAAAATTTGAACGTGTCCCGAGTCCTAACCTAATTTCTATTAAATATATTTGTGTAGTACAACTATTTTATGTAACCGTAAAAACTCTTTTCAAAGTTATGCCACCGACTGTAACTGACCATAAACATATTAATTTATTTATTTAAAAAGCAATTTGCATTACTATAATCGAATCTAGACTCGATGATATTAAACGTTACCAGTTTGGAAATATAATATTCAGTAACTCGTGTGTTGTATTGTGTGCCTTTTCCATGATTCCATCAATATTTTATGCTCATTTTACGTTTTCTAAATTCAGAATCTGTATTCAAACTAGACTTAGCAACAACACGTAAAAGTGACTTTGTAATATTCCCTATATTTAAAATTAGGATCTGTGCTTTGATTTATTTTATAGAATTATATTTTTGTAAATAACTATTATACCCGACAAAATTAAGAAAAAGAATGCATTGACTAAGGCTTGCCGTTGGTGAACTCTTTGCATTAGTATTGTCTTGAGTAAATAAAATTAGTCGGTAAATTAATGTAAAGTATGTTAGTTACAAAAATTTATTGTTATTAGGAGAGAACCCGCACATGTGGTATCTTATTTTATAGATTTTTATTTATATAAAATATTTTTGTTTAGTTTTAGTTAACTAATTTTATATCATGTTTTATTAGTTTTAATTTTCAAGATTATAATAATCTATTTGACATATTATTCTTAAATATTTATTTTATTTATTTATATCGATCATCTAAATTTATTTTATTACTTTTTATTCTATAAATAAATCATTGATGTGATCAAAACTACCGCTTATATATTTTTAAAAATGTTTACTTTTCCTTATCTCACATATTATCTAATTTTAAATATTGTAATAATTTCTAATGTTTTCAATTTGTATTTCAACATACATTTCGTTTATTATATCATAACTTTATCTAATTTTCTTTTTCTCATATAATTTTGTTTATTTTGTAATTTTTGATCCCAATGATCTAAGTCAAAGTTTATTTTATTTATTATAATATTAATTCATTTTTCTTCACTTGTTTTACTTGTGTTAATCTTAAACAGTAGTGTATAAATTTTTTTATGGATAATATCTAATATATTAATTGAAGACACATTACTAAATTTATTTATTTATATCTAATATGTCAAAATGCTGAATTTGGATATATATCCAAAATGAAGTTTTACTAAGTTACATGAAAAAATTAAATGTTTAAAAATGATATAAGCAACGAGATCAATTGAAGGATACGCCTAAAATAATTCATCAATGTTGTTGTAAAGTGAAGAAAAAAATGAAATAAATAAATAAAATAAGATTTTCATTTAAATAAAAACTTTAATTAATGTTAAGATAATGTGGTACGATATGGAGAGAGTTATTCTTCCTTTATATATTCGATAGTTTAAATGTTGTCATGACATCAAGTTCCATAAATGATGAGCATGTTTTTAAGTGGCATATGATATCTCTTATTTATTAATTCATAAACATGTTTTTAAAAATTACCTTTTACATTAATATGTTATTAAAAAAAAAAATTATACCCATGTATGATCACCATAATCTTTTTAGAATATATTCATATTAAGATTTTATTTAATAGAATAATTACCTGTCATATATATGTGTTACAAAAATAATTATCTTATTTAATAGAATAATATAACTAATATTTGAATTAATTTATGATTTTGTTATTTATTGAAAATTATTTACTAACCAATCAAATTAATAATAAAGATTTATATCTAATTATATCATTTAGTTAGTTTTAAATAATTATTGAATTTCTTCTTATATTAATATTTGAATTAATTTTGGATATTTTTATTATGTGTTTAAAAAATATTTACTAATCAATCAAATTAAATAATAACGATTTGATATCAATTTTTATTAATTTAGAATCACTTTTAAGAATGACATTACATTGATGTGTTCTTAACAAAAATAACATGTCAATGTGTCAAAATATCTTAGAATATATTCGAATTAAGACTTTGTTTACTAGAATAACTACAAAATATATCTTTCATATATTTGTTTGGAAAATAATTATTTCTTCATAGACATAATTTCATATTTTATTTTAAAACAATTTACTAACCAATAAAATTATATAATATATATTTATATCAAATTATATCAAATTAATCATTTTAAAATAATTATTTATTTTTCATATACTAATATTTGAATTAATTTTGAATTTTGTTATATATTTTTAAAAAAGTATTTACTAAACAATCAAATTAAATAATAAAGATTTGATATAAAAAATAAATCAATTTTTAATTAAATAAAAAATGTATTCACATTATATATAACTAAAAAAAATAACTAAAAACTTATAAAAAATATTATAAATCTATACTAATATGTTTCTTACTCCACATATGATGTGAATAAATGGTTGAGTATTTATTATTCAATAAAATAATATGTTATTTGATAAACCAAGAAAAGAAAGGTGATCAGGATATCAAATTAATTAAAAAGATAATTCTCATATAATTCACTTTTCACCACACTTATCATTAGATAAGCCTTTTTATTTTATGCTATTAAAATATTTTATTGTAATTATAATTATATTTCTCTTTCTATTTTTGTTATCCAACTATCATCTATTTCTTCTATTCGAGCGAGTAACTGAAATGTCATATTGAATATTTTACAAGTTTAGCTGTCATAGTGTGAATCTGATTATCATGGCTGATTTAAATGAGTGTGCAATTATAATAAGAGCTCTCTTTCTTCACTCTCCTCTTTAATGACCAATTAATAAAATAATAAAAACAAGCTTTCCATCACCACCTACCCCACCAACCCGTCCTGACACCCATTAACTATCATTTAATTCGGATACGGTTAAGAGCTGAGGAGCTTATTTTGGATTGGTAGTTTCCCATAATTTCCAAAATTTCTCGTCTAGCTAGAACGCAAAATCGAAGCTCCAACAATGTCTCGCCTGAGCTGAAGGAGCTTATACGTTCTTCGCAGGCGTCCCCTCCACAACATATACGAGAAAACGATCTATTTTGTGATACGTTTCTGTAGGTCAAAACAAAAAATTTCAGGTAAACAAAATAATTTATAAAATAGAAATATAATAATTAGAAAATGGAAGAAATGAGAGACACAAGCTCGAAGGAAGTTTATGAGGGAATATTAAGAGATGGAAGAAACGAGGACTGAGATGTGGGAGAAGTGGAGAGCACTGACGAACATAATAAATGTCTCGAAATGGAGCACAAGAGAACTTGACAACTAGAAAACTTGTCAACTGAGCAATGGGTCAACTGGACAACTGAGCAACGAGTCAACTAGACAAGTTTTAGATACGATGAATGAGACAACCGATGTTATGTTGTAAACTCCTTAAGTTTTTTTATGTATTTTTCAGTAAAGAATGAGGAGGAGAATTATCAGAACGAACACCAACATACATCTTCCTTATGGAGAACAGTTTCATGGTATACCATTTGGAAAATTACGGCTGAAAGAGATAAGGTACCATGATCTAGTGGATAAGATAAGCATAAAGTTTGGGATATATAGATCTAACTGTCGCATCAGATTTAGTTACACGCCGACAACGTTACAAAGTCGGGGAGAAATAACAGTAGTTGACGATGAAGAGCTCTGTTGTTATCTAACCACATATGATAATGAAGGGTATAGGCATGTCTTGGATTTGGAGGTAATGAAAGA
>OVAO01000877.1:0-17680 GCA_900406285.1 Biscutella auriculata | reverse complement strand
AAAAAAATTATAGTTTATGCATATAATTTAGTTGCTCCGCGCGGGTATAGATCCTAGTTTCTTTAAAACAAATTAGGACTGCAAGTTAATACCAAGTTCATGGCTATTAAAACATATACGAATTTGAATGATATGCTAAGACATCATTACTTTATCAGTATATTGCTAAATCAATTTGGTTATGTTGGACATGTCAAAATGGAAAAGCAAAACAATAAGATACAAAAAGAACTATACAATCAGTTTGGTTACGCGGCGTAGGTATATATAGTTTTCTACTATTAGAGGTAAGTCCCACGCTACGTGGGAATATTTTTAAAAAAGAAAAATTTATGTTAATTAAATAAATGTATCAATTATAATTTTATATTTAAAATGTGTGTTTAAATTAGAAATATGATTTTATATATTTATGTCCATATATTGTACTAATTTAATTTAGAATAAATTATGAAAACTATTTTATATAAAATATAAGTTTGCTGGATTTTATTTAAAACATCAAAAAAATTATGGCTTAATTGAATTAGCGATAAAATTGATGTATATAATATTATTTTATGTTTAATATTCCAAAAAGATGTTTCATCAATAAAAGTAACTTTCTAATTTCTAGATTCTCTTTCTCGATTTCGAGTACTAAGTTTCAAATCAATAAATTATAGGTTGGTTTGGACTTCAACCACCAAATGTGTCATAATCTCTATCATATCCAATAAATTATTATGAAAATTTTTATTGACAATATATTACAAAATCATTAACCTTACTCGAAAACAAGACGTTTTAAAACTTCAAACAAACAAACATATTGGAAAAAATATTGAAAACATTGCAATGTTATCATTAATATTGCTTAAAACCAAAGAAGTATCTAAGAACACAACACACACTTGAATCTCTTACCGAAATAGTTAATATTTTTTATATTTGTTATCATTATGTTTAATCAATTCATATCTTAAATAAATATATTTCATCTTACACTATGTTATCTCAAAATAATCTCGGTCACTTTTGTATTATTTTTTTGGGTGGATTTTACATTGTGAAGATAAATATTCTTTAACATACATACCTTTTTATATTTATGTAAATTTGGAGTATCATTTTCTGACTATTTTTAATTTTCTGTAACATTGAATCGTATCCTAGATCTTTCCCAATATTAAATCATCCACCGGTGAGAATGAGAAACATATCAATTGCAGAAGACAACTATGAATATCGTAAGTAAAATTAAGAGATTATTTTGTAAATAAATTATTCTCTATAAATAGAGAAATGAATTATTTCTCTAAATTTAGAAAAATATTATTCATTTCTCTATTTTTAGAATAGAATATGGAGATGAAAAAATAAAATATCTTTTAAGACGCTCTTACACAATAACATGTACTAATGATTCAATGATTACTCAGGTTTTTAATTTTGCTAAACATTTTGAAAAACCCATTAAAACTGGGCCAAATATTGATCAAGGAGATAATAGCTAATGAGAACCAACTATCTAATCTCAACATGCAACTTTAACAATTAATTAAAGCACACTCCAATCTCAAAAATGAGAAATGTCCATAGCATAATTCATAAACGGAAGATGCCACTAAAGATCTCGTTTAATGTTTGTTCTATGTGAATATAGTTTCATGTATTTACTGTGTGAATGAGACATCTCTCAAATAGAAAAGATCCATTGTTGGTATGGACTAATTACCTAAGAATATCGATCACTGCTACAACTTTTCTAGTTCCCATTTCCTAAGTTCATCATCGACAATAGAATGTGCTTCCTCTAAAATTTTTGCTTTTGTCAATGCACCATCAATCTCTATTTTCACCTCTACCATCTCTTTCATCTTCTCCTCAAAGCATGAAAGAAACTCTTGGATACCTCTCAACAGAGGTGGCCCTGAATAGAAACTGGTAAAGCATCAGCTTGGGGCCTCAACATCTTTAAATAATTTAGGGGCCCTTAAATTGTACAAAAATGCATTTAGTGTAGTGGTTATAGAATAATTTGTCTTGTCATGAGGTCTTAGGTTCGAACACTTTTGAATAAATTATTTGTTTTTTATTTAAGAAAAGATTAGTGGGCCTAAATTTTTTTTTGGCTTGGGGCCCCTAAAATATGTGGGGCCGGCACTGCCTCTCAAGATCTTGGTTGACGTCTTCGACTGTGATATTGGTGTAGAATCTACTTCATGTGCACCAATCAAATTTTAACATATCTAAATACCANGTGATATTGGTGTAGAATCTACTTCATGTGCACCAATCAAATTTTAACATATCTAAATGGGACCAAAAAAACTAAGAAAATTCCTTTTTGGTACATACTATGTAATTAAATATCACATAAAAACATCTCAATATAGAAAATATTTGAGAGATGTACTCGATATCTCTCACGGTGTGAAAATGTCTGAACATGATGTTCAACAACTCTGCATAATTATGCAAGGAAAAATATTCTTCAATTAGTAAAAAAATTTGGATATAAGTAAAAAACAATAATTTGAGGCCATAAACCATAAAACAAAACAAAAAACCATATAGATGTGAGAGATAATTCAAATCGCATGAAAAAAAAGTTGATTTATTACCTCTTTCCAAACAAATCTCTCTAGTTTGCCTCTTCTGTTATAAATTTAGTCCTCGTAAGAGAGTCCATGTGAAGATCAATACTCGAGTTTCTCTAGGAAGAGGCGACACCTTTTCTGCAACCATGGGATTGCTATCACACTTAATGTTGTAACCTTCTCTCTTAGTAGACAATGTAGCTTGTTCCCATAGAGTCAAGAAACCCTCTTCCCAAAGACACAAGCCGAAAACCTGATAACATAGAGGACAGATAGATGAGTTGAAGTGTTATACCGAAATGAACTTTGAATAAAGCATAACTAATGTGAAGACCCCTTCTCTATTTGACTTTGCGTCTCTGGTTCTGTGAAAATAAAAGAGGGTTAGGGCTACCCAGATGTATGACATGAAGTTGTATTAAGGTATGCACGAGGGCTTCAGATTGAAAACTGAACTGATGCGTGTTAAATTAAGCTTTACTAATTCAGTGTTGAATAAAAGGTGATGGTTTCAATTTAATTGTGTGCCCCTATTATAACGGGGAGCACATTCTTTCTTATTTACTTCACTCCACATTTTGTTATATCTAAACTCAACGAAAGGGAAAAAATTAATTACCATCTTCAAGTTTATTCGAGACGGTGACATCAACGCCACCACAACCGGCCAAAATTTACGCTTGGCTCTGAAGATTTACCGCCGGTGGAGATTGACCCGTTAAGATCAGTTTAAAGCTAATCGGGAACATACATACAAAAGAATCTAGATGAACTGTTATTTGGGTAACAGAAGAGATGGCTATGGAGAAGAAAAAGTCGCCATTGATGATGATTATTTAAGAAAGAGAATCAGAGATTAAAACCCTAATAATCTATGGATGTAATGTGAGTATAGAGTAACTTTGACTCCTGAGGTTCCTTTTTTAGTTTCTTTTCACGACACCAATGGAAAGACTTTTTGTTAAAACTCTTTTTTAACCCGTAAAAGCTGATGTAGCAGTCATAGAACACATCAACAAATCGTACGTGGATAGGCTAGGAAGCTTCAATTAGCTCCTAATATTAGTATAGATTCAGTGAATGTGAACACAATGAGATTAAGACGTGATTTAGTAATAGACAGAGACAAAGTATTACACAGAATACGAGAATAAGAAGAACTACAACTACGGTGAAGAAGTCTAGGGTTCTTATATTCTTGTATGATGTCTTTATCTCTTTGTTGTATTGTTTGATCGATTTTAGTGGATTGTCCGAGAGAACGAATCTCTCCCTAAACGTACTGGAAATGAGAATTAGGTAACCAAACTCGAAGTTCTTTCTTTGCTCGACCTACACAACAAGTATCAAGGTTAATTGATCAAGTTAGCTGAATCAAAAGCTAAGCAGAAGGTTTAATTAATCAATTGAAAACCTCACAATTGTGGTGAGATATCTCTTAGATCTCCTTGCCAAATTGCACATGCTTGATGCAAAACCAATAACAACTCCAATGGATGTCTCTTAATGAGAGTATAATTGACTCTCATATAGTCTACATTAATAATGGTTTTGGTGCTATTATTGACTTGATATTGGATTTATTTAGTTGTTTTCACAAGATTATAGGTTTTTGAGCAAAATGAGTGCATTTAGTGGAAACCGCTAAAACTGCCACAACAAAACAATTCACAAGTTCCTAACCAGACAAGACCACGATGCAAGGATGTGCTTAAATAAAATCTAGAGACGTCTAGTTTCCGCAAAATTTTGCCTCATGCCATTTGGAGTCATAGACCGTGAGATATAACATTTCTTGCAATCGTGCTCAAAGACACCGATCGATAGCCGGTAGAGATTGAATTACAAAAGCACTTTCCGGATCAGAACGTGACGCGAACCTATTATGGATGCAAAGCTAATTGAGTTAGATTTCCAATGTCACCCATAACGCTCCATTCCAAGCAGTGAGGCCAAGAAACCGCAGTTAGAGCACAAGATCTAGACTTTAACGGCTCAAAGATGTTAACTTTCAAGGAAACGAGACTAGCAACATAAAATCAAAGCTCAGACAATAGAAAGAAAACTCCCTGAGTGTACGACGAGTCTCTTCAAGGGCTCTGATACCACGTGATACACACTTGGTGAGGGGAAGAAGAATCGGCTTGAAGAGAAACACTTTAGGTCGTCGTGGAGGCCGCGGCCAGGGTGTTGTAACTCTCAAACCCCAGAGCAATGACTCTTAAACTCTGGATTTGCTCTTCTTTGGGGATATGAGGGCGGTATACGAGAGATGGTATGAGAGAAGTCTCGATCTGGATGATGGTTTTGTTGAGGGTGATGGTATGGAAGGTGGTGGTACGTGCGGCGGCGATGGAACGTACGGGTGAGGCAGCTTGGTGAAATATGACACGAATGAAAGGGAAACAAGGGGAAATGATGGGGATCACTAGAGTTATGAAGGACTCTAGATACACCTTGAACCTAAGATGTGACACACTTAGGATTTTCTTAAGATATAACACACTTCAGAGAGAGAGCTAACATGAGAAGGATTCTCGGTTTTTGAATAAAATGCTAGCTAAGGCAAATGTTTGGAAATAAGAAAGTTTAAATACTCAAAGAAGGAAAGGAAGCCCTAAACAAGTGGGCAAAACGCAAAGCTTAAGGGAAAAGACAAGGACACGTCTTGAGAGCTAACGGTCATAAACTTTGGCTAAGTCTCGGATGACTCTTTTGGCGCGCCTTGGAGAAAATGAGATGGTTTATGTGCAATGGGCCTCATTAAAAACCTTGGTGGGAAAATCCTTTTGGGAAAAACCCCCACCTAAGGAAAAGAGTACCCCAAACCCTCTCAAGTTTCGAGCTAATCTTTTAAAGACATAAGGAGATAGATGCATGAATTCGGTTCTTTCTCCTTCTTCAAGTAATGGTAATGCTTCACCAAGTCTTCCCATGTGTGCATCTTGGCTCCAACTAGCCTTTTTTCTTGTGCTCGTGTGATGGGGTTTTTTGTACTTGGAGTGATGTCTTCTCTTGCTTAATCTTTGATTCCTTGTTGCCCACACGTGTATTAATCCCCCTCTCTCTTCCCTTCAAAAGAAAAGCTGATGGTTGCCTTGAAAAAAAATCTAACCCAAGAAGAATTGTGGGAGCGGCCAACCATCAAGAAGAAAAGAAAAAAAGAAAAAGAAAAGAAAGAATAAGGTGGCTGATGAAAAAAACAATGATACCCAAGAACAATTGTGGGAAAAATCAATCACCAGGCTTATCGAACTGCCTAAAAAGAAACCTCTAGGAGTTGAAACTGGTTTGAGGAAGTGAGAAAAGGGAGAGGAAAGGGATCAAAAGTTAAGAACATCCAAAAGTAAACCTAGGATAGTAAATAGCAACGACCCTTGATCGATCTTCTATGGGTAAAGACCAAATTGTATGCTTAATCTACTTAAATGAGTCAATTGATTGTGTTTGAGTTTTCACTTGTGTTAGTTGCCCTTATACTAGTTTTGTGTTGTTGTGGAACAATATGTGTGTTAGTTTAGGTTGCCTCTTATGGCCTTATGTTTACTTATGCGTGAGTGTGCCAAAAATCAGTAATGAATTTAACTGTTCTTGAGCCTTACGACTTGCTTTCCTTGAAAACAAGTAAAGTATAAATGTGGGGGTGTGATGAGAGTATAATTAACTCTCATCTAGCCTATGTTACTGAGTGCTATTATTGACTTGATATTGGATTTATTTAGTTGTTTTAACAAGATTATAGGTTTTTGAGCAAAAGGAGTGCATTGAGTGGAAAATCGCTAAAACCGTCTAAAACGAGCTCATGACGAAAAAATTCACAAGTTCCTAACCAGAAAATACCACGATGAAATGATGAGCTTAAATCAAAGCTAGAAACGTTTAGTTTCCACAAAATTTTGCCTCATGCCATTTGGAGACCTAGACCGTGAGATATAACATTTCTTGCAATCATGCTCTAAGGAACCAATCAATAGCCGGTAGAGCTTGAATTACTAATGCACCTTTCCGGAGCATAACGTGGCGTATGCCTATTATGGATGCAAAAATAATTGAGTCAGATTTCCAATGCTACCAATAACGCTCCATTCCAAGCAATGAGGCCCAAGAAACCACAGTTAGATCGCAAGCCTATCGTTGCATCACCTAAGTGGTGGCCAGGGGACTTTAGGCCCATCAAATCTGGCGCCTTGATGACGCCACATTTTGATCCTTCTAGAATACTCTCTCACAAAGAGAAATGAAAAATCTCAAGGCTTGACACACACTCCTCAGCATTGAATGGAGGCAATATTCTCCAAACACAGAAATGGAAAGTCTTGAGCGATATTGTCATTTCTCCTAAAGAGAATCCTAGCTCGCCTCCTTTGCCTCTCAGCTCTATAAATACTTTAGTTTTCAGCTCTTTTAGAGAGATTTGACGATTTTCGATCATTAGGTTTAGTTTAGGGTTCTTGAGTGGAGACAATAGAGGTGGAATCTCCTGTCTTAGTGTGTTCGAGTCCCTTAAACTCATTCGAGTTGTTTCTTACCTTTTGCCAAGCTATAAAACGTTTCTTTGCTTCATCTTGCTACTGTATATTATCTCTTTACTGCATTTCTACTGCATGTGACCCTCGTGTGTGCCCAAGCCGTAGTCTCTCTTAGCTTCCAAAGCTGAGAGCTTCAAGGCTTAAAAACCGCGAGTTCCTTTTGTTTCTCTGTTCTTTGCTTGTTGTCCCTGCTTTCATTCGTTGTTTCTCATAGAAACCTCAAGCTCCTTAGGGTCATTTTCGGTTCATAGGTTCTGTCTGTGAACCAACTCAGTCCAAAATAATGCTAGCCTGACCACCAAGGGAATGAATCAAATCGCCCTTGGTTATTTGGGTCGTGTGGTTAAGGGTCATAATGCACCATGATAGTGGGGTAGGGCCAAGCAAGTTGTTGAGCTCAAGATGGTGCGTTTCCACCCTTAGAACCGGTTCCACTAGATCATGGGATCCAAAGAGATCTCTCAAATACCTAACGTTTTAGTTTATTGAAAGTCCCCTTATTTTCTTATGCTTGCTTCAATTTCTTATTTCCTTATTTACTTAATCTTAGCTGAAATCAAAGAAAACCAAAACCCTAATCACTTAGCTCTATAAAACGTTTAGACCTAAAGTACAAGCTTCTTCGTGGATTTGATCCCTAAGTACTCAATTGACATAGTTGTGCACTTGCGGCTAATGTGGAAGAGGAAAAGGTTATTTAAAACCTCTAATTGATTTAGACAACAAATAAACACCACATCATCTCTCCTAAACTCACGAAGTCTAGTAAAGCTTTAGCCAATCCTTCTGAATTTTGAATGCTCGATGACACTCTACAATACCTCTCTTTTTTAGACCTAATCTAGCGTTCGCAGTAAATCGTGTGTCTTAGTTTATGCATTCACCCACTAAGGACCATTGGCTTGCAGCCAAACAAGTACTCAGATATCTAGCCAGTATTGTGACGCACGGTCTCCTCATCCACAAGATAGCATATCTGAGTCTTCATGCTTTCATCGGTGTCGACTGGGCTGGTGATACAAATAGCTTCCTCTCCACGGAAGCTCATGTCGTCTACCTCGGAGATCAAGCCATATCGTGGTACTCTAGAAAACGGAAAGGCAATGCACGATTCCACTGAAGTTGAATATCATACACTTGCGAATCTAGCTATGAAAGTCTGATGGCTCACATCTATGCTCATAGAACTTGGTTTCACTCCCACCACAACTCTGGTAATTTACTATAGCAATATGGGTGCAAATTACTTGAGTGATAATCCGGTCTTTCACTCTCGAATGAAGCATATAGCTTAGGATTATCATTTCGTCTGAGAATAAGTACAGTCACATCGTCTTCACGTTGCACACATATCCTCCCATGATCAAATAGCTGACAGCTTAACCAAACCACTACTGAAAACTTGCTTTCATCTTCTGCATAGCAAGATTGGAGTGGCCCAAGCCCCTCCATTTTGAGGGGGCATATAAGAGATATTTCACCAAAATGATTGAAAATCTTCTCTCAATCATATATACATTTTATGTATTTAACTTTCCAATACTCTGTATAAATGTAACCCTTTACCACATCAATAAAATTATCTTTAACCTAAATCTATAAAAAGTACCAACAAAGGAAATAACTTTGTAGTTTTTTTATGGTAAAAGGTGAGATTTTATACCTTTTGGATTTTTAATAGAAAAACAGAGACAAAATAACATATAAGACTAGATGACAAAAAAAAGAGAACATATAAGACCAAAAATAGCAGGAAAATAAACTAAACCGAAAAGTTCAAGCCCAAAACAGACAAAAGCCCAAACAGTCCAAATGTTTAAGCCCAAACCGAAAAATTCATGCCCAAAACAGTCCAAATGTTTAGGCCCCAAAACCTAAACTCTAACGCGAAGCCGCCGCCGTCGCCAACCAGATCCACCATCGAAGAACTAAGCTGAAAGCAGGGTTCGCCGAGGGTAGTTGCCAGTGGATCAGTCTGCCTTTTGACGGAAACCAAAGTTGCTTGAACGCCGCAAAGCCAAAATCGACGAGGAGGAAACCACCGTTGAAGAAAATTCATCCTTCTTCGACTCGCGAATAGGACCCTTCTGGGTGAGACGAAGTCGGACGGATGCAACTTGCCAGAGACCAGATTCACAGTTAGTAGAGGGAGAGCTCTCACAGTTGATGCCTTGCTGGCCACCAATGCTCGCCACGTCGCGCCTAGCGCAAGATCCGCCGCAAAAACCGACTTTAGAGGCGGAAGAAGATGAGGGAAACTTGACGAGATCTAGAAAGTAGGTGAGGGGAGAGAGGAGGTTCACCTGAGGCTCTGATGGAGATCTCTGCNCGCGCCTAGCGCAAGATCCGCCGCAAAAACCGACTTTAGAGGCGGAAGAAGATGAGGGGAACTTGACGAGATCTAGAAAGTAGGTGAGGGGAGAGAGGAGGTTCACCTGAGGCTCTGATGGAGATCTCTGTACACACCGAGATCGGAGAAGCCCCGAGCCAAAGAAGCCACATGCAGAGTTAGAAAGTCGCGCCATCGAAGGAATCGCATTCCAGAGAAGAGGAAATCTTTGGGGGAGTTAGAGACAGGAGAGGTCGGGCGAATCCGGCGCGCGACGGACAAAGATTCTCCTCCTCTCAGTTTTCGTCGAAATCTCTAGAAGAATTTAGGGAGAAACCAAAAACAAAGGAGAGTTAGAAAGAAAAACAAATTATTATATCGCCTTGAGATTTGCCGAAATAAAAGACGTATATGGTGAGCAGTTGAGCCCAAACGCTTTTTAAAAGTTTGCATCGCAATCTCATACCTTCTCTCTCGAACAAAGCATAACACATCAATATGGTTACCATAACTATTTTTTACTATCCTTAAATTTTGTTCTATAAAACCCATTGAATCCATCCAACTACAAGAATCAATCGGCCCACATCTAGTCATTCAGCCCCAATAGTCAGAAAGATTCCAAACCAGTCCAAAAATAGATTGGCGTATCAAATGATTTGAGACAGGACACAGCTCGTGTCATACAATATTAAGCAAAAAAACAAAAAATGTCCTTAACGCTTTGTAAATGTCATGTTACATAATGGATTACATTGAATAATGCATACGTTAGGTCTAAACTAACAACAAAACTATTGCCGTTGAGACCGGAGAATGAGATACACGACAGATTGTACACATGAGACTGACCCCACCTACTGTTTTGTTATAGCATTTTGGGTTCTTGTTGCATTATTTTAATAATGCGTTGAAGAATTCAATTTCATGAAATAAAACTTTTAAGATAATGTTGTTTCAGGATGAATCCCAAAGCCCTCGAACTGATCAGTAGCCAATTAATCCTTGTGTTGTCGCTCTCACACCAACCATTCAAGCGAAATCTTTTTGTTTATTTTTCTTTTAACCAAATACCTTTCTTTATCTCCAAGAAAAGGACAAAAGCATAATTGTTTTTTTTAACACTAAAAGTACTATTGTTTAGAGATTATAGATATTTAATCAACGGTTGTATAAGGGGATTTGATTTCTTTTCTAATAAACTAATCAAAGAAATTGCATGATGAGACATCATCATACAATATAACATGATTAATAACAAGCCAGCTATGATTTAAAAAAAAAAAAAATCTTACTGTTGATCCAAACTAAAATAAATCAGAGAAATGACTTTACATGAGAGAAACTAATCTTCTATCAAATATATGAATAATTAAGCATGAGTATTAAGACTACATAGAATGATGACAAGTGTGGATGTTTTTTTCAATTCAAAATAACATATGGATGAAGACGAAAGGAAATGATAAGTTAGGGTCTTTTGTCAAAATTCGTCGTTTTTCATCACGAATTAAATACTGATAACTCTCTCTCTCTCTCTCTCTCTCTCTGTTAATTTCTCTATCTTTCTCTCTCTCCTTGTCAGTGAGAGTATACAGACCCTCGAATGTCATATCAACAGGTTCACGGACCTTCCCATTAACTCATTTATATATTCTCTCTCTCTCTCTCTCTCTCTGGTTGCTCTTANCAGGTTCACGGACCTTCCCATTAACTCATTTATATATTCTCTCTCTCTCTCTCTCTCTGGTTGCTCTTACTCTTGGCCATGGTGGTGAATAGTCAAGCTTTCTTGGTGGCATTAATGGCATTACTTGGAGCCCAACTGTCTTTACTAATGGCAGCAGGTTTAGTCTTTTTTCGATTTTCCTCTGTTTGCTTCCCTAATACAGCTTCTTTGCTTATATTCTAATTAAGTCTAACCTGCCGTTCGTTTTTCATTCTAATGTTGAATATTTTCTACATTTTTTGCCTTCTGGGTTTCGAAAATTTTGCTTCTTTCTATCATTAGATTTCGAGTTTCGATGAGAGCTTGCTTAATTCTGGTTTAGTTGTTGAAATTGATAGTAAATTGGTTGCTTACATGTAAAACTGCAAAAACTCTTGTTTAAAATGAAATCAGATCTTGGGAATACGAAAACATTAAGACTCACTGATTTAAGTTTCGTCTGTTCCATCACTGGTAGAAGTTAAAGCTTATCACGTTGGACTTGTTTTAAATGTGTTGAAGCAAATCTCCATTTGTTGAAATTGAATTGGCTTCTTTCTTTCTTCCAGACACTAATGCTGCATTGTTGTGTTGTGTGTGTTTGCAGATTGTCCATTAGATTTTGGCTTATCAAATTTCACTCTAGTCGCTTCTGTGTGTTCCAACGTAACCAATAGGGGCAAATGCTGCCGCTACATGAACGCCTTTCTTGCCGTATCCGTGTCTCGTTACGCTAACTTGTCAACAAATCTTGGAGTCGCATCAGATTTATCTAAAACTTGCATTGCTTCCTTCTCTAGAACCATGGAACTCTACGGTGTCTCGAAAAAAGCTACCACTTTCTGCGGTTTGGGAACTAAGATACTTGTTAATTACAACTGCCAAGGTCGAACCACCTTAGCACAGATGCATCAGTCTCCAAAATTTGGACATGTTACAAGAAACTGCAGACTACCACTTTGGCCTGGAAACCGATGCAGGAAATGCTTGAATTCTGGTGTCACTTACCTTCGTAATCTCGTTGGTGCAGAGACCAACAACATTACATTGAGTACTTGTCGAGATGCGACTTATGCTACATTAGCAAGCCGGATTGATGATGCCTCAGCTCTTGAACTCCTTAGTTGTTTCTTTCAAGTGACAGAGCTTAGCATCCCTTCAGGTTGGAAACATGTCTGCAATATCACATCAGTTTTTTGGGCAATCTGTTTTTGATTTTTGTAATTTTCTCTGATTTCATTCGCATTTTGACAGGGTCATTTCCGCCAATGGAAAGTCCGGGACCTTCTCCAGGCTTGGTTGATGCTATTAGTCCAAGCAACAGTGATGCTCAACTGAGTCCAAGCGAAAGCAACAATTCCTATCACTTAACATTGGTTCCAACCATTGGGATTGTTGTTACAGCTGTTGCTCTTACAATGCTCGTAATCTTGGTAATTCTTATCCGTAGAAAAAGCCAGGAACTTGATGAATCCCAGAGCTTGGATAGAAACTCAACAAAAACAGAGAGCTTGGATAGAAACTCAACAAAAAAAGTTCCTCCTTCCCTGCCTGTATTCAAGATTCATGAAGGTGGAATAAGAAACGAGCTCTTTGTTTTGTTATATCATGCCAAAACAAAAACAAAAAAAAAGACTTGAAACAATCTTTGTATCTGCAGATGATTCTTCTTTAGCTTTTAGGAAATTCAGCTCAAAGGAAATGAGAAATTCAACGAATGATTTCAACACGGTGATTGGTGACGGAGGTTTTGGAATTGTTTACAAAGCCGAGTTCAGCGATGGAATGATTGCTGCAGTTAAAAGAATGAACAAAGTCTCCGAACAAGCTGAACAAGATTTTTGCAGAGAAATAGAGCTTTTAGCTAAGCTGCATCACCGTAACCTCGTTGATCTGAAAGGCTTTTGCATCAAAAAGAAAGAAAGGTGAAGAAATTATACATTGCTTTTCCCTCTTCTGCAACCGTAAAAATAGTCTTATCTTAGTTTCTTCCAATCTTCCAGGTTCCTGGTGTATGATTATATGGAAAATGGCAGCTTACAAGATCATCTACACTGTATGCATATATATATATATATATGCTTCTTCTATGATAAGCTTAAGAATCCAGAGTGTTGAAATACTTGTCTTCTTTGCAGCCATTGGAAAGCCTCCACCTAGTTGGGGAACAAGAATGAAAATAGCAATCGATGTGGCAAATGCTTTGGTAAATATTCCAAAGTCTTTCTTCTACATTCCCTCTGTAAACTGATTGATTACAAATCTTTTACAGTTTTTGGTTCTTGGCTTGCACTCTCCTCCAGGAATATCTTCATTTCTACTGTGATCCTCCTCTCTGCCACAGAGACATTAAATCAAGCAATATTTTACTCGATGAGAACTTCGTGGCCAAAGTACACGTTCCATCGCGCATCATCATTTGTGTTACAGAAAAAATATTCCACTTTTGGATAATTACTGATGCTTTCTTTGGTGCAGCTTTCAGATTTTGGCCTTGCACATTCTTCTAGAGATGGCTCTCTTTCCTTCGAACCTGTGAATACCGATATCCATGGAACTCCAGGTCAGGGAGAGATGCAGAAAAAAAAAGAGTGACTCTTTTTTTTTTGGAAAACGAGTTTTTAAATCTCGTCTTTTTCAGGTTACGTAGATCCAGAATATGTAATAACGCAGGAGCTGACAGAGAAGAGTGATGTGTACAGTTTCGGAGTAGTGTTGCTGGAGATTTTAACCGGGAGAAAAGCAGTCGACGAAGGTAGGAACCTTGTGGAAATATCTCAGCGGTTTCTGGTGACGAAATCAAGACACATGGAATTGGTAGATCCAAGAATCAAAGACTCCATTGATGACGATGATGATGGAGCAAAACAGCTTGAAGCAGTTGTGGCAGTTGTGAGATCGTGTACTGAGAAACATAGCCGGTCTAGACCATCTATTAAGCAAGTCTTGAGGCAGTTGTGTGAAAGCTGTGATACGTTGCACAGCGGATTTGCTAAAGCAGTCGAAGAAGAGATAGGTCGGGATAGTAGGAAGAGAATTGATTTGAGATTTCAAAAAACCGATAGCCGACTCTTTGCTCCATCGTCTAGTACAACTTCCAGGTCACAAATCAGCCGGAGTTTACCTCACTCTCCCATAAATGGACTCTCTTTTTGAGTTTTGTCAATTCTATATATAATCTTTGATATAGATATATAAGTATTGAATTCGGTATTGAAAGCTCTCATACTCTGCACTCTTAGATTCAACTCAAAAGATTTCTAAACTGTAAGCAACTATCTTCTATTACATATTTAATCTCCCAATGTCTTTCCCTCTGCTGGGTGTTGCATAACATTATCAGGCTCTTCTTGCTTTTATTCCGCCTTCTTACCACGGACCTGTAAGTGTTCTTCTCAAGCATTGTGTTTTGGCCAGCCATGGACGCTTCTTCGACGACTCCTTCAGCTGCAAATTCAAGAAAGTATCAGTAAATAAAAGATATAACAGAGCCACATTAAGACAGACGCAAAATGTCTGCAAGTGTAAAGAATCTTATGCTGCTGGTAATGTAGAGACAAAATTGTTGTACACATGAAAAACGTTTTACCTCATTCTTCTGAGTTTTCATGATTTCAGCCTGCATCGATGATAGAGGAAGTTCTGTTTAAGAACTGAAGTCTACTAGATTCTATAAGTAGAAACAATAAAAAAGCAGAAAAATGGTAGGAACAAAAAACCTGTTTTCTTTGCAAATCTTGATTCAACTGCTTGAGATTTTCTATCTCAGCTTCCAATTCCAAGGTATAGGCCTGTGGTTAGCCAGAAAATGGAAATCAAACTCAAAAATTTATTATAAACAAGAAAAGAAATTAAATTGCCACTTTACCTGCTTTCGAGCCCTTGATCTAGCAGCTGATTCCCGATTCTTGATCATTCTCTTTTGTCTCCTCTCAACAACCTTCTCGACGCCTGTATTGCTTCTTCTTCCCCGACCAAACACATAAGGAAGTGGTGATGACCAAGTATTATTTTCTGCACTGCTCGTCCCGGGAGAAGTAGCTGCAACAGTAACCCCTGCTCCTCCCATTGCAACTGTAGCATTCGTTTGTTTTGGAAAAATAGTTGGAGGCAATCTCTGATGTGGCTGCTGCATAGTTCCACCCACTTTGAGGCCTAAACCAGGTGTTTGATTGAAGATCATAGAATTACTGTTGCCGTTGAATGATATGCTGTTTTGATTTGGCTGACCAAATCCAAACCCCGAACCAGCAGAAGCACCGTTGTTAGCATAAAACCCGCCACTACTGTTCTCGTTCTGTTGAGTGCAGTTAGTATTATCTTCTCTCACAACACCAGCGCGGAGCAAGAAATCCTCCAAAGTCATTTCCCCTAAAGTCTGTTGCCTCTCAGGCGCATCCGTCATCAAGTGTTTCCAGACTTCATCAACGGTCTTTTGACTAAGTGTTCTAGGCAAAGTCAACGAGCCTTGCCTCTGTAAAACATTCCCTCCCGGAACACAACCACTAGCTCCCGTGGCTGCAACCGTAGATGCTGTCGTCATAATGGCTTGAGTTTCTTCAGCAGTCCATATGTTTTTCAGTAGCTCATCCATATTCATTGACCCAAAATCTTTCCCTGGCTCACCTAAGGTGGTCTGAAGCTCATCAAATGTTAAGGAATATAACGAAGACTGCCTCGCCAATGGCTTTGACTGGTTATTTTTACTACCATCCCCTCCAGAAGAATCGCCGCCTAAGTTGTTAAAGTTGATTTGAGTACCCATAATTTCTTTGTGTTTCACTACGAAAAAACCACCTCTTCTCCAGTCAAGAAAAACAAACGAATCAGACTCTTTTTCAGCCTTACCTATAAGGGAGATGATGAAAAGACATTGGAGTAAAACTGAAACCGGTTCAAGAGTAGATCACACATCCATGTGTGACATTGTGTTTATGTAATACTACTTGAATAGTAACAAGAAAACAACAAATCAAAAGAGATTTAACTTTCAATCAATCATGAGCACATCAAGAGAGTTCTATCCAGAGAGTGTGAATTAGATAGATCATTGCATATATCAACAAAGGAGGATCCTTTCAGAAAAAAAAAAAAAAATTGATATTATATCAAAATCTACAGCTTTGAAACATCCTTGAAGTGTTTTGAATGAATCAAAAGATAAATCGAAAATCCAAGAAGAAAATGAGGAGTCTATTTCCAGATTCGGGAGAAAGAATAAAAAGTGGGATCATAAACCCTCAAGAAGAAGAAAAAGAGAACTGTTCAAAAATAAGAATGTTAATTCTGATTTAACTACCAATAGTTACTTATTCATTGCTACAAGTTGATTTAGAACATACAGAGGGAAGTAAAAACAGATCAGATAATACGAATCGGACAAAAAAAACAAGGAATAACATATTAGGGGATGATCAGACAAAGACAGATCTCTGAAAGAAAAAGGAAAACGGATAAATAAAAAAGGAGGATAAGATTTCTCACCTAATTTATGGATTGGCGATTGCAGAAAACTGAGAAGAACTAAGGAAGAGAGGCGACAAGTGTGCTTGCTACTACTTCGACACGAACTGCCATTTTAAGGGAGTAAGCTTTTTCCTCTTTAAGAGTTTTTTTTTTCTTTTATTAAATTGAGATGATTTTTGTTTCCATTTTTTGTTGTAAAATAATAAATATCTGTTTTAATTATTACTTAATTGTTTAAAATATGGCCACCTAATTGAGCTGACATCCACGTTGATGAATAACCAATAAGAGGCTGTAACGTGTGACAAATCACACCGTTGATTAAAAATTTTGCCTTTTCACAGTGGTGAATAGTTTTTTTTTTCTTTATCAAGTACAACTCCAATAAGAATCAACCCATTAATTAAAACTTTCAATAAACGAAAGAAATGAATATTATCATGAAGATTTAAAATCTCAACTGATAATAATACTATCAAATATTTTATAATTGACTAATATTATTTGTTCAATAGTGAATAGTTGGAGATCATTTTTTATAATTTCTATTTATTTTAATAAAAGTAACCGATGATAAATTTGGTGTCGAGAGGGAAAAAAAACAAGCCAATAAATTCGGCAGATTAACAAAAAAAAAAGATAAATTTGGTACAAAAATTACAAATAAAATGTTGTAGTTTTGGATTATTATACATAACTGCTGACGAAAAAGAAAAAATAAGTGGTAGTGATTGTGTTTCGAGTCCAATGGTGTGGGAATTTTGAGCTGAAGGAGTAATTATATAAAAGCAAAACCCAGGAAAAAGGAACATAATTTGCGTCGAGTTTAATACAATTCACTTCCATTTATGGAAATTTAAAGTCTCCTCATTTGGTAATTTGGTGTTGTCTCAGAATGTTAATTTGATAACTTATTTAAAAGAAGAAATGTCTACTTTTGTGTCACGTGGGACCAACGTATATAATGAGCATCTAACCATGATCACACTCCACCTTTTTATATATATATATATATATATATAAGTGTACGTGATCATGGATATTTCTATTGCTATATTTAAGAGAA
>OVAO01000876.1:0-17696 GCA_900406285.1 Biscutella auriculata | reverse complement strand
AACTTCTAGGGGAATTAACACTGTTATTGAGGAATTAACATGTACGGAGGAGGTCGATCCGTTCGCCCAAGTTAGAGCAAACCAAGGGATCCCGTACTCTAGAGTTGCTGCATTCGCTCAAAACGATAGAGAAGCGATTGCACGAGCTCTTCGAACCGAGTTCAATAGGACCATTACAAAGTTTGATCAAACTAGTGAAGCGTCTCTTGGAGTTTGATCCTACCGCACTGAGATCGATCAAATCCCGCTTCCTGTAGTTAGAAAGCTCAGCTTTTCGGAGAACTCAACTCTGAGGTTCGATCGAACTACCCATCAATTCGATAAAACTCTTGGCCGAGTCAAGAAGTTCAATCAAACCAATCTATGTTCGATCAAACTGACTCTCCGACAGAATCCCTAGATTCATGGATCGGTCTAACCTCGACTCAAGTCCTCATACACATCATATAGTTTGATAGGACCAGGAGGAGTTCGATCGAACCACTCCCCAGTCATAATGGGAATGATTACATCCGGTGAAGAAAGTCCCACACATAACCCACCTTTGGCAAGCCAATCGACATCTACGAAAATTCATCTAGGACTCGGACACATGACTAGAAATTTTCCAAACTGCTCAGGTAGGTACGTCTCTTCTGATGATTCATCTGTTTTTGTTCCCAAGCAGGAACCATAGGTCGACGAGCAGAGAATGCCTAAGCGCAAAAAGAAGAACAAGAAGAAAGACGTTAGCTTAGGGAAGAAGGTTCTCCCCCACGAGATTTACTTCGGGGATCTCCCCGAAGGGAAGAGTACAGTCGAGGAAGTGAAGGCTATATTTGTCAAGGAAGAACACGCCTCACAACCCCATGCGAGATATAGCCAAGTTGGACGATCCTGGGAAATTTGTCATCTCCTGCTCCATTAATGGGTATGACCTAAACAACTCACTTTGTCTTCTGGATTTTGTGCCAATATTATGTCCAGGAAAGTTGCGGAGAATTTAGGAGTGTGTGAACTTGCACCTTCCACGATCAACTTTGCTAGGTATAAACCATATGGTGTTTTGGAGAACGATCCAATCATCTTAGGAGGATTCTCGATTCCTATATACTTCTACATCCTAGACATGGAGCGTCAACCCAAGAATGATCTGCCCCTATGAAGACCCTTCTAAAAAAGTGTTGGGGCAATCTTCATTCTGCCTAGGAATAGTGTCATGTTCTCCTACATCTCAAGGAATTTCTTCTTTGCACCGTTTCGAGAAACTGATCCAGGTAGAAACTTGTCTTCTACAGAGATTATGCAAATTTCAGGTGAGGAGATCTTGGATGAAGCAGACCCAACTCAAGAGAAGAAAGCTAGGAGAAAAAAGAGAAAGAGGAAAAAAGAGGAGGGAAACCACCTCTGTCAAAGCTGAAGAAAGTGAGATCAACGAAGTTCTGGTTGGAGATACTCACTCAAGCACTCCTAAATCAAGTGAAGCGAAATCTTTGGAGAGCATTTGTGAAAGTGAGTTCAAAGAAGTACTGGACAGAGACACTCTATCGCCTATTCAAGATGCCACAAATAAGAAAAGGAGGAGGAAGAAGAAGAAAAAGAGTCTGATCGTCAAAGAACCCAATGGGGCTTTAAAAAGGAGTATGATCGTGAAACTAACCCCTTTCGGGTGTGAAGGAGATAACATTGAGTATAAAGTCTGGAGTACAAGCAAGTCCAATCCGTTTCACAAGGTCGTGGGTATGATCAAACCCGACTGAAAAGCGAAGGGTGAAGAAGGCTTGCGAAAGCTGATGAACACCTTCACCTCATTCAGATTGCCAGATCCTGAACCCCACAAAGCTCCAAGGACAGTTGCACAAAATCCACTTACATAAGAGAGGGTTGCAATCAATAGATTGACACAATTTTTGTTCAGCTCGAGACGTTAAATAAGTGCTCGTGGGAGGAAACCCATTGGTATTTCTTTATCCTTAGAATTTTCACAGTTTTTTGTTTTTGATGAGTTTCAGGATGATTTGCGGGAAATTTTTTCTATGTGACGAACATCGCCAAGTTCGATCGATCCAACTTTTGGTTCAATTGAACCGAAAAGTCTTGAGTCATGAGTCCGATTATACCACCTTGGTTCGATCAAACTTCCTCTTGAATCGGGCAGATCAGCAAATTCGTTCACCGACAGAATGATTCACAAGCGGTTTTCAAAAATCAACAAGAAGTTTGATCGAACTCTCCATGAGTTTGATCAATACTGGCTACGAACAAGATCCATGTTTCCTAATGGATCTCATAGCACCAAAAAGATCACCGCCTCACACAGTCTTCCCATAAATCATCACGAAATTCACAATATCCTTTTTAACTTTTCTATCATTTGCTTCCGTTTTACTGGTGAATCATTCTTCTAGGTTTATTCTCACATTGGGACAATGCGAAGTAAGTTTGGGGGAGTGTGCCATCAGTCACATTTAATTGCTTGTTTTGGTTTTTTCAAATAATATCATTGTGTTTCAGATTTTTAACACTATAATAACTCTCATGGATTTTCAATATTATGATGCTTTCTTATGATGATTTGAATTTTTATGATAACTTATTGCCTAATACCATTATTGCTAGATACTGTTTGGTGCATAAAATCGTGAACCACATAATCAAACTCCCTCCCAGAAAACTGACGCTTGTTGGAGCTTTTTGGATATGATGTTAACTCAATCAATTTGGAACATAATCTGTTTTTTAATTTTTCTTATCAGAAAATTTAATATTAGAAAAGAGAAGTAAACTACACTCAAGGTTTGTTCTCCGATTTACCACTCTTTCCTACCCTGAATGGTCAAGCTCATCTCTGGTTTGGTAACCCTTCCTCTATCCAATATCCTTTCAAGCCTCAGATTTTTGTTCTATTATCATGTTATTTGGTGTTCATTCATGTGTAAAAGCTATAGAGAGAGTTTGAGTTAACTTGGTCCTAGTGGTGTCTAGATAGTATGGAATCCTAGGTGGTTAGATGATGATCATGATGTTTTTTGCCATGCCAGTGCGTTTTCCTTTTGGCCATAGGAAGTATATGATTGGATAGTTTTTAGATCCATGATTGGGTATTAAAGACTAGAAAAACGATATTGGAGATTGTTGGCCATTTATTTTGAGCGTTTGAAAATTTTCACTCGGGAAAAGTTAAAGTTCGATCGAACCACATAGAGTTCGCTCAAACTCCTTACCGTAACTAGAAATTTTGATCGAACCTCGCCTAAAAGAAGAAAGAAAAAGAAAAAAAGAGAGAGAAAAATAAAGTAAAGAAATAAAATGGGAGAAGAAAAAGAAAAAACGATAAAAAAAGAAAAAAAAATGTCTCATTTAGGTTTTGTTCTTAATTTGAAAATAGATTTTAGTTCAGGATGGGTAGTTGATTTCTGCTGCTTGTTAGTTTGTTAGATTAAGGTTCCTACTTACTCGCTCTCTCTCATGATTTTGCATAATGATATGACCATTTAACAACTTTTGATTGAGAACCCCAAACACTTTAACCTCACCGTCAAATAAGCCTCCTTACATCATCACATAGCTCTCTTTCCCTAATTGAAAGACTCCTTGATGAGGATCTCACGCCAATATTTAATGAATGTAGTGAGTTGACTAACTTGAATGTAGAGTTTTCTTAGGTTGAAGTACAGAGTATGGACAACTTTGGGATGTCATCGTGGGGATTCGGGGACAATGTGCTAACTTGTTTAGTCTTTATGTGGTTTACATGTTTAGTCAAGGTTTTGGTC
Organism: Biscutella auriculata; assembly: GCA_900406285.1. NCBI lineage: Eukaryota > Viridiplantae > Streptophyta > Magnoliopsida > Brassicales > Brassicaceae > Biscutella > Biscutella auriculata. The sequence continues at coordinate 13,941 of OVAO01000876.1, read as the reverse complement.
AGCTGAAGAGAGAAGAGTCCCTACGATTTCCCCTTTTGCTTTTGACTGTCTTTACTTCAGACAAGCAAAAGTTTATAACTTGTCTTTTAGCATGATTATGAACCCTCTAACGAGTTATTAATGCACTTTTTCGAGCATTTTTGTCTCTTTTTGGTATTTTACAGGTATGTAGTAGGTGTTTGAAGAAATGAACCTTTTGGATGTGACTACATGAAGATTCAAAGAAACTCTGATACTTTAAAGCTTGAGTTCGATTGAACCACATTGAGTTCGACCGAATATCCACTCCGACCAAGACCCTTGTGATCGATCTGCAAAATAAGGATCAAGTGAAGAAGTGAGGCTTGGTTCGATAAAACCCTGAAGACCAGACAATTCCAACCGTCTTGCAAAACGCACGACATGTGGGCAAAACCAGGCTGGTTCGATAAAACCAAACTCAGTTTCGAACCAAAAACCAGAAATTTTCTTTTCGCGGTTTTGGAATCCAGGCCCACTCACAACCCTAATGACGTCACCAAGGCACTAAAAAGCACAAGAAAATTTTGATTTTCACAGATAGTTCTAGTTTTAAGTTTGACTTTGTTTCTAAGTTGTTTTTGCATTCTAGGTTATGATATTTGATTTTCTAGGGAGATAGATCTGATATGACAATTATGTATCTTGAACCCCTTTTATTTATTCTATCAGCTTTTGTTTAATGCTTTCAATTATGACTTGTTTGATAGATGAGATCTAGGATTTTCACAAAAAGGGAATTAAAGTTCATGCTTCTTTAAGTTTAGAGAATAAGACATAGTAGGATCCTTTACTAGTTTTAGATTTGTAATTTAGATTTAGCCTGACAAACTAGATATAAGTTTATGATGATTTAAGTCTAAAAAGTTTTGACTAGGAGTTTTAGCCCTTAGGGTAGATAAATTAGTCTAGTAAACCAAACTAAGTTATGTTTATAAGCTATTAGTCTAACGTCCAGTGACAAGCGTTAGGTGTTTGACTAGCTAGTCAAAACGTAGGTTAGCCTCGATGCAATTGGGTGAGTCTATTTTCCAGAGATAAGGTTTAGGGAATTTAGAGTAGGTCTTGTTTACCGATAACTATTATTCTAGCGCCAAGTGACAAGCGTTAGGTGTTTGAAGAGTTAGTCTATGCATAGGTTAGCCCCCACATGTTGGGTTAGTCTATTTTCAGAGATTCGAAATTGGTTTAACAGGTTCGAGATTCCTTTCTTAACTAGAAATAAAAGTAGTTCCCGAAAACCCCCTTTAGAATTACCTAGTTATAATTTCCCGCATTATCATTTATCATTCTCGCTTGCTTGCTTCTTACTGCTTTCACAATTGTTTGTTACAAATCACAACCATTTTAGTTTCTTCTTAGCCATTACTAGGTCTTATATGTCTCTTCGTGTTAGCACTTTAGTCTATGAATTTGACCCCTAAGTACTATATTGATTGTATGTGCACTTGCAATTTTGTTGTCTAGGGTAAAACCTGAGTGACATAATTGGGGCTATGATTGAACTGGGTCAAGTACTAGGTGTATGGACTTAGATTTTGGAAAGACTGCCTGAAGTGGCACCTGTGACGGCTATGGCACTGCTTGTGGTAGAAGTGCCCATAACTAGGAACATGGAAGAAGATTTTTCGATTCCAAGGATCCCATGTTATATGAAGTTGATGGATCATATGCACAAGTTGGGTACTAAGTACTTTCCCAGAGGATCAAAGCCTATTGAGGCAAATGAGTGTAGATCAAGATCGATTAGATGTTTGAATCAGTACAAAAAGGTCATCTTGGTGCATTATCTTGATGGTGATGCGCACATTGGGTGGATTGGAGTATCTGGTCGGATGCGTGAACCAAAATGCACTTGGGGAGTGTTCTTTCAGAATTCCAGACCAAGTATTTTCTACCAGAAGCCTTTGATCTTCTTGAAGGAGAATTCCTATACTTGCGTCGAAAAACCAAGACTGCTTGAGAGTATGAGGCTCAATTCAATAGCTTCCAAAAGTATACGGGCCGTGAACTGGAGGAAGAGAAGGTTCAGGTTCGCAAGTCCATGCATGGTCTCCGCATTTAACTTCAAAAAACCGTTGCCTTGTTTGGAACTATGACACTGTTGCCAAACTAGTGGAGAAAGCGACTATGTTGGAAGCCTAAATGAATGCGGAAGCCAAGCTGATGAGTGATGTTTCAAAAATTGTGTCTGGCCTGCAGGGTCAGTTAGTGGGAACTGTTGGGTCGAACAAGAAGAAGGGGTTAAGCCATCCCGGTCAATTAAGTCATCTCCTAGTCGTAGTGTGTGTTCGACTTACCGAAAGATGCACTTGGACGTGTGTCGATCTGGTTTGGGAACGTGCCACCGCTTTGGTAGCATGAACAACAACGTTTGTGATTGTCCAGAGGAGAACTTAAGAGCTAAATTCCAAGGAACGGATGTTGGAGCCCAAGTGTGGTACAATTGTTGGGAACTGGGTCACTTCAAGATGCAGTGCCCAAAACTGGTGCAATCCTCCGGGAAACATGCAAGTGAAGGATTCACCCCACCAGCAAAGAGGCCAACCATTTTGCCTCGCGTGTACTAGATGGCAGAGGAGTCGACTGACCCAATTACTTCTTTCCCGATCACTGGTAAGTTAATTTACTCACACATTTTTTTGGTGAAATTGATTGCTAGTGATTCTAAGTCCATAGCAAGCAAGGTGTTGTGTAGGGACCATAGTCATGGACGGTGTGGGAACCCATATACTATATGATTTCGGGGCATCACATTGCTTTGTGAACCCAAAACTGGTTGAACTTGGTGGTTTCCAAAAAGAACCAGGAAGTTAGTATGGAAAGGTTTGGGCCGCTAGAGGCCATGGGAACCTTCCGAGTAGTTCAGAATGTATCAGTCCTGATAGTAAGAGAGAACTTGCCCACAAACTTAGTGATTTTCCAAGTCAAAGTCTATGATGTCATCTTGGGCATGGACTTGCTCAGGAGGTATAAGGCACATCTAGATTGCAATCGAGGAAGGGTCTGATTCGAGAGAGCCAAGGGAAGACTAGATGTCCAAGGCATTAAACCTTCATCAAACAGTCTGATGGTCACGACCATTCTGGTTGAACAAATGATCAAGGAAGGATGTGAAGGGGTATATGGCAACAATCACATCGATGGTAGTCGGGGGAGGATGCATAGTTAAGTGAGATTATGGTGGTAAAGAAATTAAGAGACATTTATGCGTTCTTTACTAGAATACCATATGAAGATCAGAATCGTTCACGATGGATTTAGAACCTCGAACAACTCTAATTTTGAAAGTTCCTTCCGAATGGCTCTGACTGAAATGGTTGAACCAAAGAAACAATTAAGCGAGTTAACCGAGAAAGGATTCATAAGGCCGACTTGTTCACCTTGGGGGCCCCAGTGTTGTTCGTAAAGAAGAAAGACGACAACTTTAGGCTCTGTATCGATTATTGTGGCTTAAACAGAGTAACTGTGAAGAACACGTTATTGGACCAAATTTGGGAGCGACTTGTTTCTCAAAGATTGACTTGGATTTGGGCTATCATCATATCCCAATAGCGGAAGTAGACATTTGAACGATTGCCTTTAGGACAAGGTATGATCACTTCGATTTTGTTGTTATGCCTTTTGGGCTGACTAACGCACTAGCAGCGTTCATGAAGCTCATGAACAATGTGTTTAAAGACTTCCTGGATGAATGTGTGATCATCTTCATAGATGATATCTTAGTCTATTCTATGGGTCAGGAAGAGCATAAGGATCATCTAAGGACGGTTCTGAATAGATTAAAGGAGCACAAGATGTTCGCCAAACTCAGCAAGTGCAACTTTTAGCAAAGGGAAATTGGATTTCTGGGTCATGTAGTCTCGAGTAAAGGAGTATCCGATGACTCGAATAATGTCATGGCGCAACCATGGCGCAACCAATGACTCGAATAATGTTAGAAGGATGTCCCGTTTGCGTTGTCGATGGAGTGCGAAGAGAGTTTCAGTAAGCTTAGGGATATGCTTACAGGTACGCCGATTTTGGATTTACCAGAAACCAACGAACCCTATGTATTCTACACTAATGCATCACATGTTGGACTTGGTTGCATATTGATGCAGTCGGGGAAAGTCATTGCTTATGCTTCGAGGCAACTAAGGGAGCACGAGAAGAACTACCCGACTCACAACTTAGAGATGGTTGCAGTGATGTTCGCCTTGAAGATTTGGCGTTCATACCTTTACGGAGGAAAACTGCAATTATTCGTGGATCATAAGAGTTTGAAATACATCTTCATTCAGCCGAAACTAAATTTAAGGCAGAGAAGATGGATGGAATAGGTTACGGATTATGATCTGGAAATCTCTTATCATCCTAGAAAGGCTAATCAAGTGGTTGATGCCTTAACTGGAAAAGGTTGCTTCAGATGCTGAGAAAGATTTGGGGGGAGTTAGTTGATATGCTCAGAACCTTGCTTTTGGAAGCAATGACCGCATACTTGGAACCGTTTGGCTTAGGTACGACCGGTCAGGTTAGTGTATTAAGTCGGGTTCAACTGGCTGAAGAGTAGGACGTTAATCTGAATAAGGCAGCCGAGTATAATCATTCTCAGTATCAGACACTGAACAATGGGGCAACTCTGATATGTTATGTTTTTGATCGTTTTTAGGATTAGTTTTCATTCGTTATCTTTCGGTTTTAGCTTGCATTTAAAGTCTTTCTAGGTCATATTGCATTGCATTTGCATATATCAGGTGTGAAGCAGCCAAATGACGAAATTCGAATCGAGTGGAGGATCGCTTGTAAACCGAACCAAATCAAGACATTTCCTGCAAAGCATCCCGGACGGGGAACCAATCAGTCCCGGCCTGCACAACCCGGGACACTCTCTCTCTCTCTACGTCAGAACAATGTGTCCCGGTGAAGGTCCCGGCCTGTCCAGCCCAGGACAACTCTCACTTATCCAATATCAGCTATCATCCCGGAGTAGTCATCCCGGTCTAGAGAAGTCTACCCCGACCGGGACTGTCCCTAAAATCCAACCAGGGCCCTGTGTCCCGGTGAAGGTCTCAGCATGTCCAGCCCGGGACAGTTCGCTCGCTAAGAATCCAACAATCATCCCGGCGTACCCCATCCTGGCCTGTTAGCCCGGGACCATCCCTTCCAGAAGGCAAAATCCAAAGAGTCCCTGCATGGGCAACCAAAGTGTTCCGGTTGGCCAGCCCGGGACGATCTATCGCAAGGGACTTGCTATAAATAGCAAGAACCCTACCTTTTTTGAAACAACTTTCTATTTTGAATTTTTAGTTTTGTTCTTGCAATTTCTTGTGTTTTCGTGTAAGTATCATGTTAGTTAACTCTCTTAATCTATCTTTAATACTCTTAATCATGTCTTTATCATCTTTGCTTTGTGTTAATTCCATGGTTAGTGAGTAGTTAATTTCTAAGGGGATGGATTAGGTAGATTAGGGTGGTTTGAGACTTGAGTTTGCTACTTAGGACTTATATTTACTATATCTTCATTAGATTGATGAGTTTAATGCTAGAATGGAAGTAGCTAATCAATTATAGAACTTAGGCATTTCACGCCCGAAATGTGTCCGATGAAATGCCCGAAAGAATCAATCTTGTGCTATTTGAAGCCTAACCAAGGGATTGTTCTAGGATCATATAATGATTGCATGGACTAGGGTTTAATGCTTGCTAATTCATGCATTTAGTCACAGGATTGATACTTGTATGTTTTGGTAAAGGGTATTTACTAAGGGATTGGACTTATCTAAATCGGATAGCTCCTAGATCAAGGATAAGCATTTAGATGTTGTTAATGAGTAGCATGCTAGAGGATTAAATCACCCGAGTCGATAACTTAAGTCCGTCCGCTTAGTTTCCTTTATAATCGTCTCAAAATCTTTTTAGTTTACTTTCGTCTGACTTTTTCTCTTGACTTTCTCATTAGTTCAATAGGTTCGTTTAGTGACAAAACAATCTATTATCAACCTAGACTTGACATATCTATCTATAGAAATTCTGTTTAAACGAATTCCCGGAATTGGTTCGATACATCCCAAATACTTGTATCCAACCACTATACTACATTTGATCGTAAAGTCATATTATTCTCCTCCTTAATACAATAGGAGTAGGAAAAATATATCTTTATCAGACTCTCGTGAAAAATGGAAGAAAATCTTGAAGGAAGCTCACCACTTCGAGTTTTCCATTCATCCGGGATCAACCAAGATGTATTGAGACTTAAAACGATACTATCATTGGGTCGAGATGAAGAGGGATGTGGCAGAATGGGTTGCAGAATGTCAGACCTGTCAGATGGTTAAGTTCGAACATCGGGTTCCAAGCAACTTACTGCATAGTCTAACGATTCTCGAGTGGAAGTGGGACATGAACATGATGGATTTTATCACGGGATTGGCAATGTGCTAGGGGAATGATGTGATTTGGGTGGTTCTAGATATACTAACCAAGTCGGCACACTTTCTTCCAGTGAAGAGGCAAGACCGAGCTGATGTGGTTGCTAAGACTTACGTGGAAGATATAGTCAAGCTTCGTGGGGTTCCTGCTAGTATTATCTCGGACCGAGATGCTAGATTCGCATCCGGGTTTTGGAAGGCTTTGCAAAAGTAGTTTGACACAAAGGTGCATATGAGCACGACTTATCACCCTTAGAGTAATGCTAAGTCCAAATATACCATCCAAACACTTGAAGACTTATTGAGAGCCTGCATTTTGGATTGGGGTGGCAAGTCAAAGCAGTACTTACCGCTAGCTAAGTTCTCCTATAACAAAATTTTAAAGAAAGTATTGGGATGTCTCCATTTGAGGCACTGTATGGGCGACCTTGTCGAACGCCCTTGTATTGGACTCAAGTGGGGGGAGCGAAGTATTTTTGGGAGGAAATTTGTGGAAGAGACTACGAAAAGGATTTGCGTACTGAAACAGAATATGGAGGAAGCTCAAAATTGGCAAAACAACTATGCGGATAAGCAGAGAAATGAACTAGAGTTTGAAGTCATGGATCTAGTTTATATGAAGACCGTAACATACAAGGGAAATGATCGAGCAACTTTGACGGGAAAGCTCAGTCCAAGGTATATGGGACCGTTTAAGATCTTAGCAAGGATTGGGCTAGTCACGTATAGAATGGAATTTCCAAAGACAATGGTGGCGTATCATAACACTTTCCATATCTCGTTGCTAAGGAAATTCATAAGGCATGGATGCATTGTGATCGCGGAACCACCACCCGATCTTCAGGAAAACTTCAGTATAGTTGGAAGACCGGTCAAGATTGTGGTAAGGAGAATCAAGGTAGTTAGCCAAAAGAAAGTAAAAATGATCCAAGTCGAGTGGGATTGCGATTGAGAAGAGAACTTGGGAGCCAAAACATGTTATGGAAGAGAAGTTCCCTAAGTGGCTCGAGAAACAGTCGGGTCAGCCTAAGAAGAAGGAAAACGTTCTGAGAAGGAAAGGTTCGAGGACGAATCTTAGCATAAGTGGGGGAGAGTTGTAACACTTGGCTTTGACTAATCAGTCTAAGGGTTCAAGATTGGATCGGCAAAGGCGTGGAGTGTTCAAGAAATTGAAGTTTGGCCGAGGAAAAGGAGAAGTGATCAGGTTGGTAAGCCAAGTCCGGATCGGGGATGAAGGGTAATCGGGAAGGATCATCGAGTCTTTTTAGACTAAGTGAAGAAGTCCTGGTTTTTCAGGGAGACTAGATAGTTTTGTCGGATTCGGGCGAGTAGGCTTGTCAGACTCGAACATTCTGAGTTTATCAGGTCTCTATGAAAACAATTGCTTGTCGGGATGATTGGTTATCGGGGGAGTTGTGCGAGTGATCGAGCGGGAACAATTATAGTTATAGAAGCTACTAACTCAACTTTTCCCTAGTGTCTAGAGAAAAGTTGGGTGTGAGGGGGGTATCATATAGAACCAAATTGGGAACTCAGCTTTTCCCTATTTTCTAGATAACTACTTCTTTAGAGAATCATTTAGTGTAAGCACTAATTAGGATATGTTTATGCCACTTAACAATCCTAAAAACGGCAAGAAAATTCAACGAAAACGAATGAGATAAAAACTATAATTAAAACCTAAGCAAATGGACGAGGCAATTGACTCAGGTGTTTAAGGTCAAGAAGGTGATGTTCCATTCAATAATCCAATACTAGTCTTAGGTCTAGGAATTTCAAATATAGATCAATCCCCTCTCGTCGTAGAGACCCCTATCATAAGCATGCAATCAACACAATCTCTTGGAAGACTACAAATTTAAGAAACATAAGGTTTTATTCCATGCAACCATTAAGAAATCTTAACACATTCTCTTGGAAAGCACCCGTTAAGAACATAAAATACTTGATCGAAAATTTCATCAAACACCAACCGGGCGATAATCTTCTTATGATCTAGATTGGAGTAGCTAAGTCTAATCTAGCAATAAGAACATCAATTAGAAGAATACAATACGCAATAATAATCCTAAACATCACAATCCATCTCTAAATCACCATAATCTACCTAACACATTCACTTAGAAAGAGACTACTCATTAATCATGCCTAAAACACAATATCCCATGATGGATTTATGCATAAGCAAGAAAAACAAGGCGAGAAAATAGGAGTAAAACTTAAGGTTTAGAGTTTCACAAAAAAGGCAAAAAATTTATTTCCAACCAAATGTAGAATAAAACTTTTTGAGAGATATGGGAATGTGGTACCTCCCATGGTCCAGCTTTCTATCCTTTATTCTTACTCCCTCAAGGGGTTCTTTTATCTCCCCATATCGTTCTATTTCTGGTTCTTCCTCTTCCTCATCATTGAGGACAAAAACGTTTGCTTCCTCCTTGTCTTTCCTAGAAAAGGGTCTTGTCTCATAGATTTGAATCCCCTTAGCCCCTCAATCCAGGCTAATCACTCTTTTATTCATGCTTATCTCCGCGTCTGTGGCAGCTAAAACGGCCTACCAAAAACCAACTTCTCCTCGTGTTGCCTTTCCATTCTCAATACCACAAAGTCGGTTGACACCTCTACACCCCGAAGCTTGATTGGTAAGTCCTCTAGCATCCCCTCGGATTTACGAGCTGACCTATCTACAAGAATCACGTTCATCCTGAAAGGAGTAAAAGAAGTGTAACCAAGTTGTTCGCAAGTGATAAAGGCATCACGTTTATACTAGCACCCAAATCACTTAAGCAATTATCAAATGTGATGGAATTAAGGGTGCAAGGAATAGTAAAACTCCCTGGATCCACTTTCTTAGCCGGATCAAGTGTAGGTAGAATGATAAGAGTGTAGATTTCTAGCGATAAGTTCTTCTTAAGCTCATCAAGTTGCTTGAGTTGTTCCAACTCTTTGTCCTTGATGGACATATAAGACTCTCAGATTGGCTAGAGTTGCAGCAATCAAAGGCAAGTGATCATCTAAAACTCTTAGGCTTTCTTTGAACTTTTCTCTTTGTTACCAAATGTGGCGGCTTGGAAAAGGGAGTTTTGGGATATAGGCATCTACCANGAATTTTTCCCCCCCCCCCCCCCCACTTAGAGTCTCATTGTCCTCGATGAGAACAACGGAGGAGATGATATTGACATACTTATTTGACGGGGAAATGCCTTTTCCTGGAAGTGTTCCCGGTTTTCTCTTAGTAGTAGAGGCTACATGAGCCACTTGATTATCCACAGTCTTGATGTGTGATGATAAGGAATCAATCTTAGAGTTCAAGTCGGAGTAAATGGATCTACTTGAGAATGGATTTCCCTCTTGAAATTCCCGAAGTCAATGGCGTGCCTAGACTGGCAATAAAGCAATTGCTTCAACATTGGAATTTTCTTATCTTTAGAGCAACCTAGAGGAGGTGGGGCTTGAGATGTTTGACCAATCTGATGAGAGGGTAGCCCGATGGTCTTGTGTTCAGATAAGATGGGGCTCCTTGGTTCGGGTAAGGGCCTCTTTGTTGATTGTTGTTGTTGGGAAAGTGTTGCTTCTGAGGAGGATACACTTGATCATGAGGATTAGCAACGTTTGTGTTACGGTAAGATAGGTTTGGGTTGGGGTTCATGTTATAGTTATAGTAGTTCCTTGGATACCCTTGGTTCCCCATATACTGAACTTCCTCCGTCTGATATTCCTCTGAACCATCTTCTTAAGAAACCCCCACTACATTAATCGTTGCTCGTGGAGAAAGAATCATTCGTTCAATCTTCTCATTAAGCGACTTCAACTCAGCGTTGAAACTAGGGTCCTTGGAGCTATCATTCAAAGGAATTAAGCCATCAAAGTCACCTCCATGGGAGGCATCGCTTTGGGCGAGATTTAAATAAGGAACCACCCACTTCATAGGTCTTGTTGAAAAAACTATCTCCACTAGTAGTGTGGAGCATCATTTGATACTCTTTGTGTAGCCTCTGTAAATGGTGCTTAGGAGGCTCTCGGGTGTGAACTCGTGATGTGGAAATTCAAGAGTATACTTTTTAAAGTGTTCCCATGCCTCGACAAATGATTACACGCTCATTTGGGAGAAGGTTGAGATATCACTCCTGAATTTTGCAGTCTGGGAAGGTGAGAAGAATGCAGAGAGAAAGGCTTTCTTTCATTCGTTCCTTGTACGAATCGAATCAGGAGCTAAACCTTTTTCCCAATCATGAGTGGCTCCTCCCAAAGAGAATGGGAATAGTATGAGTTTGTAGGCATCTTCAGTGACACCGTTAATCTTTATCGTTCCACATATATTGTCAAAGTGGTCCAAGTGAGCGATGGGGTTATCCTTAGAAAAACCATATAACTGGTTGTTCAAGATCATGCCAAACATAATCGTCTTGATTTCGAAGTTGTTGGCATCCACAATCGGTGCCTGAATACCAGATCGAGTATCATGAACCCTTGGTTCATTAGTCTCTCCTACCATCCTTATAGGAGGATTGGCTCTAGGTAGAATCTAAGGGTTTGGGTCTCTACCCAAATCAGCTCATTGTTGTCCTTATGCCATTTCTGGGTGAAGAAGGTTGTGTTGGTTCAATCTTTGAGCCGCTCTTCAAACTCTTGAGTTTTTTCTTTCAATAGCCTTGATATTCTCATTAATTGGTAATAGATGGGTTGATCCTTTGGATCGTGTGTTCATGCACCTGACAACAAGAGAGTAGAGAAACAAACAATTAGTAACTTAGAAACAAAAACCTAGTCCTTTGCAAACGCAAAGAACTAATGGCGATCACAAATCCCAATATGGTAATGGGAATATCAAACCAATATTGGGATTTTGATTACTCACTAGTTCTATGGAGAGAATCAGCTAAGTCTATGTGAAAATAATAGAGAATGCTTTGTCATTAAACAATCCTATTCAAAACCATAAGCAAAACAAGTAATTAAGTAAAGTCAACTTAAGATCACAAAAGTCAACTAAAATGTCTTAAGCAAATATTAAGAGAAACTAAGTGAATATGTATAGATTATTGAATCGGGTGATCAAGGACATGTTTCTGCTACTCATTTCTATCAATCAATGCCAATCCTTAGTATAAGAGTTATCTAATTTAGGCTAATCCAATCCCTTGGTAAAAGCGCATTTCTTAATCATGCAATTGTATAATCCCTTGACTAATCACATAATTAACAAGCATTTAACACTAGTCCATGCAACTACTAAACAATCCTAACACAATTCCTTGATTAGACCTCATTTAGCACATAATTGATTCTTTCAAACATTTCACCGAACACCTTCCAGGCAATGAATTGTCTAGGCTCGAGATTCGATTAGCTAAGTTTAATCTAGCATTAAACACGTCAATCAAGTGAAGGTGTTAACAATCTAACCCCTAAGCAACATAATCAATACCTTAATCACCCTAATCTACCTAACCCATTCACTTAGAAAGATGACTACTCACTAATCATAGTTTCTACACAAAATCCCATAAGAGATTCATGCGTAATCATGATTAAATCAAGAGAATAGAAGAAATACAAGATGAAATTGCAAATATAAAACCAAGATCTTAAAAAATTAAAGATTAAGAAAAACTAAGAGAGTTCTAGAATATTCAACTTGTTCTCAAAATAGGGTTTTTCAACCTATTTATAGTCTTCAAAATAAAACAAGAGAAAATGGCTTGATTTGTCTCTACTCTGGGAGCTGGTACCGGTCAGGTTGACTGCTACGATCTCTGGGACTGACCGGTACCATCTTCAGTGCTTTGTCGGGTGAAGGCCATCGGTCTGGGTGATGATGTTAATGAAAGAGTGTTGTGCGCTCTATCAGAGAGATTACTACTTTAAAAGGCCCGACTCTATGTTTTTTTACTTTACCATGTGTTGTTTCAAACTGTGTTTTTGATAGGTGCTTGTATGATATAGGTTCATTGGTTAGTAATAAGAGTTATCTTTACCCCATCACTCATATTAGTTAGAAGAGTGGAGTAAATGGTTCAAGTTTTGGGAATAAAGTCGAACCGAATTGGGAGAGAACTAGCTTAATACGACCTCAAAAGTATCGATTAGGTCTAAGTTGATAGGTTGTTTAATGGTCACTTAGAGCAATCATAAATAACAATGAGATAAATGTTGTTTGTAGGAAGTAAGAACGAAACGATTTCAGAAAGATAATTAAAGCTAAGAAAATGGTAAAGGAATCGATTTCATGCAATTAGATTCTGATTTAGTGGTGTTTAATTTCACAAAACAAGCTAATCTTAGGTCTAGGGGTTTCAGAATTAGATTAATCCACTCTCATGGTAGAAATACCTATCCTAAATGCAACCTAACACAATCTATTGCAACCATCACTTGATCTTAACACAATCTCTTGGGAAGGCTTCAAATGAAAACTTAAAAGGTTGATTCTAGAAATTCATAAGCACCTCTCGAGCAACAAATCTCCTAAGATATAGATGAGGATGGCCAACCTTAATCTAGTATTAAGAACACCTAATAGGAGAAGATATTGGAAGAATCTATCGTAAACATCACAAACCATCCTCTAATCACCCAAATCTATCCTAACCATTCACTTATAGAACACTACTTACTAGCCATATGAAGAACACAAATTTCAAGGTGAATTTATGCTCAATCATGCTAGCATAAGAAGAAGACAAATTAAGCAAGAAATATAGATTAAAAGCTTATAAATTCAAGAAAGAAAACAAGAAATCTTCAAAATACAAAAAGAGGATTCAAACTTAGGATAGTGGCTCTCTCCCCTAGGGTTTTAGTTTAAAAAAGTATTAATTGTTGCCCAAAACAAGAGAAGGCCACTCATTAAATCGAGCATAAAGCATAAACTGGACAGGATCGGTCACCCATGGTCAATGTTATTGACCGATCTTGATGAGAAATTCCAAATCTTGAGCTGCATCGGTCACCACTGGTCGATGCTGGTGACCGATGTTCTCCATCCTTGAGCTCTGCATGATATGCATCGATTAGTCTTGACCGATGGGCATGGTCGATGTTGTTGATCATGGTTCCTTCTCCATGCAACGAACTCCCTTAGTCGATGCTTTTGGTCGATGCTCCCATCCTTGACACTTTATGATCCAAAATGCTCTAATATGTGCACAAGTCCGCTCCAATCACCTGAAATATAAAATATGCAATCCTAAATTACCTAAACGTAATCCTAACTATAAAAAAATACTCCAAAAAATGGGATAAAAGGACACAAAAACACATATATCAACTCCCCCAAACTTATACCTTTTCATTTCTTTTGTTTTTATTTTTTAAAAATCTTTTTATTTGATTTTCTTTTTGGGATAAAGAGAGAGAGGGAACCTTAGACAGACAATCACACCTTGAGGAACCTAATAAGGACTTCCAGACACGGTTTAATGCTATAGACAAGGTCCTTATGAGAAAGAGTTAATTTCTAGGGACTAAGTTTCTTCCTTTGTCATTCTCATTTTATTTTATTTTCTTGGTT
>OVAO01000875.1:0-17698 GCA_900406285.1 Biscutella auriculata | reverse complement strand
TATATTTTTTTTTTTTAAAGAATTTCTCAAATATTTGTTCTCATTTCGAAAGTAAAGAAAAATAAAATAAAAACGAAGAAGAAGGAACATCGTCTTCTCCACAGAGTCTTCTTTTCACCGTCTTTGATTCTTTACTTATAAACCCTTTCTCCTTCTTTCTGTATTCTCAGAAACCTTTCCTCATTGTCTCACGAACTCTTCTTCTTATCGTCTCTCCAGAGATGGCAGATGACTTGGCGATTCTCTGCCGATTTCTCTTTCAGGAAACTGGCCTTCCTTCGTTATCGTCTTCGGAATCTTCAGATCTCTTTTCTCTCCGTTTACGCTCCGATGATTCGATCAAACGCGGTCTCCGTTCTTTCTATCTATTCCTTCGTTGGGCTATCGCTCCGATCGGTGGAGATGTTGATTACTCCTCCGCCAAGCTACGGTTTGAGACCTGGTCCGATTCGCAGCTTCAAGGACTTGTTTCAATATCCCAAGCGATCCTTCTACTATCTCGATCACTATTAGGTATCTACTTGACTCTCAATAATCAAATCGAGGTCTGTGTCGATTTGTTGAAAATACCTGCCGATTGTTTGATTACAGTTGGTCTTCCACTTTCTGAGCTGTGTTATCTGCTTGTTCTGTTGTGCATAAGTTTGCTAGTCCCAGAAAAAGCTGCTTAATGTTTTTCAGATTAAGCAGGAAACAGTGATGGCCTCGAATCATTTTCCTTACTGGGTTACTGTCTTTTTCTTTTTGGTGTATCTCAGTGGACCAAGTCGAGCCAATAGTTTTGGGTGTCATTCAGGAAGTGATGGAATTCTCTCTCAGCTTCTTAGAGAAGTCAGATTTTAGACAAAATGATCTGAAAATGGAGGTTTGTTCTTTATTTTATTAAATGCTGCCCACATTCTTAACTTCGATTTGTGATTGAGATTCGGTGGGAAGTCTGTTATGATGAATATTGTTCTCCCCTTCATCGTGATTTGAGAATTTCTATGTTGGACGTATTTAGTACACTGTATAAGTCTAGGAAATCATCTTACGTTCCATGTTTGAGCACATACATACCTTCTATTTTACTGCTTTGTTTATTTGTTGATAAGGGGTTTGAACTCGTTTTACAAGTCTTTTTTTTTAGGCTTCAGTGTTGCACCGCAGAACTTANTTCGGTGGGAAGTCTGTTATGATGAATATTGTTCTCCCCTTCATCGTGATTTGAGAATCTCTATGTTGGTCGTATTTAGTACACTGTATAAGTCTAGGAAATCATCTTACGTTCCATGTTTGAGCACATATATACCTTCTATTTTACTGCTTTGTTTATTTGTTGATAAGGGGTTTGAACTCGTTTTACAAGTCGTTTTTTTTAGGCTTCAGTGTTGCACCGCAGAACTTAGTCACGCATGCTAACCAGCTTGTTTTTGTTTAACTTTTCGTTCTACTTCCATTTGTAATTCTTCTTCAGTTACCAACTAATATGACCTGCTTTTATAGCTTTGTTTTTATCAAACTTGACTGCGCTAGTAGTAATCTCTCCACATGCTTACTTGAATCAGATAAACATGGAAATACTTTTAGAGATTGCTTCTTTTGATGGAAGTGAGAAAGAATATGACACACTGCCAGCTGTCTCTCCTGCTGAAGTTGCAGAACTGTGGCCAGAATTTTCTGCCGAACATGATAATATGGAACTACATAGCCTTGTGAAATGTACTTTTCAAGGTATTGTTGCTACCAATACACTCAGATTTATTTCTTATTTCCAAATATAAAGGACGACCTTTTATATCACTGGACATATCAAGCAGGGGGCAGGTGCTCAAATGAAGAGAAGCCAGTTGACCGACTTCTTATTACGCTGATGTCTGAATGCATTGAATCTGATATCCAAACTCAGTCAGTAGTCAAGCCTTCTTCTCAACAAGACTGTGGAAACCTGAATCCCTTGACACGGCACCTAGCAGTTGTTCACCTTGGCTGTGTTTATCGTCTGATCCTGGTCTGCAAAGAGCTTGTTCAGTTGCCAAGTGTATTAGATGAGAAGACGGTTGATCAAGCTTTCCTTGATAAACTGTCCTTCTGCTTAAGAATTCTGAAGCTGCTCGGAAGTCTTTCCAAAGATGTCCAAAGTATAGAAAACGACGGGTCATTGTTACAAGCAGTAGCTTCATTCACAGATGCTTTTCCTAAGCTTTTTAAGGTTTTCTGTGAATTCACTAACCACACTGCTACAGAGGGTAATATTGAGAGTCTCTCCCTTGCGCTGGTGGAAGGTTTTCTTAATCTTGTCCAGTTCATTTTTGGCAAGAGCAGTGTATTTCAGAATGTCCAGGCATGTGTGTCAGCTTGTATTGTGGACCATCTAGATGCCTCATTGTGGAGATATGATGTGTCCTCTTGTAATTTGATACCTCCACTTGCTTTCTTCCCTCGGTCTGTCATCTACACATTGAGACTCATCCAGGATCTCAAGAGACAACCATACTATATCCAGGATCTGAGGGTATTGGAGTCAGAAGTCAAGTATGATAGTTCGTCTGTTGTCTCTATTTATTTTCCTCTGCGCCAAGAAAAGATCCCGTTGCTTAAGTGTTTCATGGTCGAGGATATAATGAGACTGATATTTCCCTCATCAAGTCAGTGGGTAGACAACTTCTTTCATCTTGTTTATTTCCTTCATCGTGAAGGAGTAAAATTACGACCAAAAGTGGAGAGAACATATTCCAGTTTACGATCCAACAGTTTTGCGGAAGTGGAAAGCCAAATTTCTCATGACGATGAAGCCCTGTTTGGAAACTTGTTTTCTGAGGGTAGCCGTTCTCTGTGTTCTATAGAACCAAACGATCAACCATCTGCTGCTGTCAGCAGCAATCTACCATTGCAAGCTGCAAAGGAACTGTTGCATTTTCTTAGGACGTGCACATTTTGTCCAGAATGGATTCCTAGCATATATGAAGATGGATGTAAAAAGCTTAACACTTGTCACATTGATATCCTGCTTAATATAGTATGCTGTAGTGTTGAAGACAAGGCTTCTGATGGTGGTTGCATGCTCCAAGATGAAGGAAAATGTGGACATGCTGCCTTTGAGCTGTTACTTAATCTCTTGAGAAGTCATGCTCTTTCTGATTCTCTTGAGTCCTACCTTTTTAAGCAAATTCTTGCTGTTGAAAATGGTGATTTGAAATATAATGATAAGACTCTGGCACTGTTGGCTCACACTCTTCTTTGTAGGCCGGGCTTGGCTGGGTCACAGATGAGAGCCATAATTTATGAAAGTTTCATCAATTTTATTGCCGAGAGAGCTAGTGGAATTTGTGCTGAAGGTTCGAGTGTCAAGGAGTTGACTGCATGTCTTCCCTCTGCTTTTCATATCGAGATTCTTCTTATGGCTTTCCATTTATCAAATGAAGCAGAAAAAGAAAAATTCTCAAATCTTATAGCTTCGTGTCTGCATAAGGTTGATACCCCATTAGGAATACGTGATGGTGCTCAGCTTTCTTCTTGGGCAATGCTGATCTCTAGACTGCTAGTGCTGTTGCACCATATGTTGTTGCACCCAAACACTTGCCCAACCTCATTAATGCTAGATCTAAGGTCTAGGCTGAGGGAAGTTCGTTCATGTGGTAGTAATTTGCATGTAACCGTTGGTGATCATTTATCTTCTTGGGCGTCTCTTGTAGCAAAGGGCATAACTGATTCGTGGGCTGAGGACGAATCAGTCAACCATCTGATGAGTCAAATGATTGACTTTTCCCCACATCCCCCTACATTTCGGATTGATGTCTCTGCTACCAAAACCCTAAACTTGGATTATAGAGATATATCTGCAAGTTTGTCCCGGGTTTTGGGGTTGTGGAAGGGAAAAAAGGCAGGAAAAGTGGAAGACCTGATAGTGGAAAAATACACTTTCATACTTTGTTGGGATATTTCTCGATTTAACTATGCATTGGATAGTCAGCCTTCGTTGCTTCAAAATTATCAGAAGTTGGACATACATAGCACTGTCGATCTCATCAACGCCAGTCATTTGCTTATAGGCGATTCCAGTGTTGTTGGTAAGAATATCGAGTTGAGGAACATTCTGATAGGTGTTTTAAGTCAGCTCCATGCAGCGCCTGAGCAGGTGGTGGAGGATTTGGGTTGGGATTTTATCTACGAAGGATCTTGGCTCTCTCTTATGTTGTATTTTCTTAATGGTGGCGTCTGGAGTTATTGCAAGAAAAAATCATGTTCTGAAATTGATCCCTTCTGGATGGAATGCACATCTGTTGATGCCACGTATGTTGCTGCTGCAGAAGGTGTTCTCATTTGTTTGATAGAGACTGGTGACATTGCAGAATTGCTGAGAATGCTTTCAGCCCTGATTACCAAATACTTAAGAGTGTATAAGAAAGCTTTCCTTGCAACGTTCAGTACTTGGAATCATCATGGTCATAGTTCGTCTTCTCTGCTACTTCTTAAACATACTCAATTTGGTAAAAGTCTCCAAGCTGAATATGCGAAGATTGGTGACAATTCTCTCCATCTTCAATGCATTTCTTATCTGTCAAAACTCGATGCTCTGGGTGATGGAAGAGGTTCAGGTTTTTCATGGAAATTGCTTTGGGAATTTATGCTACATGGGTTTCCAACTAGTCTTCAAACTTCTAGTGGGATTCTTCTTTCATGTATTCTAAGCATAAGATGCCTTGTTTTGACAATTGATGGTTTACTCAAGCTGGGCAACTCAAAGGAAACATTTGGGGTAGATTCTCATGTGCTTCATCAGATACTTAACTCTATAATGATTATGAAGTTTGATCAGGTATTCGAAAGCTTTCATGGAAAATGTGATGAGATCTATCAAAATATATGTGCCGTGTTGGAGCTTCCAGATTTTACAGAGTTGTTCCTGATGAAAGACATGGAGGGGTTTGTGAAAGATATCAGTGTTGAGCAGATAGATAAAAGCAATGTGCTTGAAGGGGTGATCACCAAGATCGTAGATGTTATGGACAACCTAAGCAAGGATTCTTTGAAATCTAATGTTTTCAAATTTTATCTTGGTGTAGATGTAGTCTCTGAGCATACCAGGGAATTCTATCAGTTGCAACGTGGAGATCTGTCTGTTTTTATTGACTCGTTGGACTACTGTTCCTTGGAACCAATAAACGTTAAAGTACTCAACTTCCTCGTTGACCTCATGTCTGCGGCTCTATCCACTGATCTCATGAGAAGAGTACAGCAAAAATTTCTTGACATGGATTTGATAACTTTGTCTGGATGGCTGGAGAGAAGACTGTTGGGTTCCTTCATCGAGAAAATAGACGGAAAAAAGAGTGCAAAAGGAAATTCTCTTCCTCTCAGAGAAGCAGCGATGAATTTTATTAATTGTCTCATGTCATCTGCTAACGACCTGCAGACCAGAGAGTTGCAGAATAATTTATTCGAGGCCATGCTGATCTCCCTTGATACCGCATTTCTTTCATTTGATATCCACATGGCTATGTCATACTTTCATTTTGTTCTTCAACTTGCAAGGGAAGAAAACCTGATGAAGATGGTCTTAAAGAAAATCATAATGCTGATGGAGAAGCTTGCTAATGATGAGAAGTTGCTTCCTGGTTTGAAGTTTCTTTTTGGTGTGATAGGCACCTTGTTGAGCAACCGTTCTCCAGGTCATGGAGAGAGTTTGTGTGGAAAGTCCTTCGCAAGCAGTATGAATACTGCAACAGGTCCTTTGATCCCAAAACTTGCAGGAACAGCAAAAAAATCTGAGACATTGGCTCTCCCCTTAGATCAAGAAGGAAGCTCAATATCACTTGAATGCGATGTCACTTCAGTTGATGAAGATGAAGATGATGGAACATCTGATGGTGAAGTGGCTAGCTTAGACAAGGAAGATGAAGAAGATGCCAACAGTGAGAGGTACCTTGCCTCAAAAGTCTGCACTTTTACTTCCAGTGGTAGTAATTTCATGGAACAACACTGGTATTTTTGTTATACCTGTGACCTTACTGTGTCCAAAGGTTGCTGTTCTGTTTGCGCAAAAGTTTGCCACCGGGGTCACCGTGTTGTTTATTCACGATCAAGTCGGTTTTTCTGTGACTGTGGAGCTGGAGGTGTTAGGGGAAGCAGCTGCCAGTGCTTGAAGCCGCGTAAATTCAGTGGCATTGGAACCGCTCCACCTCGTGGGACAAATAATTTCCAATCCTTTTTACCCTTATCTGAGGACGTAGATCAGCTTGCAGAGAGTGATACAGATGCGGAAGATGGTTTCGGGGAAGAAAATCACGTTTTGTTAACTATTCCCAAGGAAACTCAATATAAGATGTCACTGCTACTAGAAGAGCTTGGCATAGAGGACCGAGTGCTGGAGCTTTTCTCATCTCTGCTTCCTCCTATCACTAGCAAAAGAGACTCTGGCCTTTCAAAAGATAAGCAGGTCAATCTCGGGAAAGACAAGGTTCTTTCATTTGACACAGATCTTTTACAGCTGAAAAAAGCATATAAAAGTGGGTCACTTGACTTGAAAATAAAGACGGACTATGCTAATTCAAAGGACCTTAAATCTCTTTTAGCCAATGGTTCCCTTTTTAAGTCTCTCCTAAGTGTTAGTGTTCGGGGCCGCCTGGCAGTTGGAGAAGGTGATAAAGTCGCTATATTTGATGTTGGTCAGCTTATAGGGCAGGCCACTATTGCACCCATAAATGCAGACAAGGCCAATGTTAAACCACTTTCCAGGAATATTGTTCGTTTTGAGATTGTGCATCTTGCTTTCAACTTAGTTGTGGAGAATTATCTTGCTGTCGCAGGCCTTGAAGATTGCCAGATACTTACTTTGAATCATCGCGGTGAAGTAATTGACAGGCTTGCTGTTGAGCTTGCTCTACAGGGTGCATATATCAAGCGTATAGACTGGGTTCCGGGTTCACAGGTTCAGTTAATGGTTGTAACAAACAAATTCGTGAAGATATATGATCTATCCCAGGATAGCCTCAGTCCAGTACAGTACTTCACTTTGCCAAAAGACATGATTGTGGATGCTACCCTCTTTGTTGCTTCTCGTGGTAGGATTTTCCTTCTTGTTCTCTCAGAACAAGGGAACTTGTACAGGTTTGAACTATCTTGGGGTGGAAATACAGGCGCAACACCACTTAAGGAAATCGTTCAGATTATGGGAAAGGATGTTACCGGAAAGGGTTCGTCTGTCTATTTCTCTCCAACATATCGACTGCTTTTTGTATCCTATCATGATGGAAGTTCTTTCATGGGTCGACTCAGCTCAGATGCAACATCCTTAACTGAAACATCTGGCATGTTTGAGGAGGAATCAGATTGTAAACAAAAGGTGGCTGGACTGCATCGTTGGAAAGAGTTGTTGGGTGGCAGTGGGTTATTTTTTTGCTTTTCAAGCATGAAGTCAAATGCTGCCTTAGCTGTGTCCTTCAGGGGTGATGGGGTTTGTGCACAGAATCTCTGTCATCCGACAGGATCATCTTCCCCTATGGTTGGAATAACCGCATACAAACCTTTGTCAAAAGACAATGTAAACTGTCTTGTTCTGCATGATGATGGCAGCCTTCAGATTTATTCTCATGTTCGTAGTGGAGTTGATGTTGACTCAAATTTTACAGCTGAAAAAGTTAAAAAATTGGGTTCTAAGATACTTAACAACAAAGCCTATGCTGGTTCAAAGCCGGAATTTCCCCTGGATTTCTTTGAGAAGGCATTTTGCATTACAGCAGATGTGAGACTCGGTAGTGATGCTATTAGAAATGGTGATTCTGAAGGAACGAAACAGAGCTTGGCATCTGAGGATGGCTTTATTGAGAGCCCCAGCCCCATGGGCTTCAAGGTACGATTGGATTTCCACAGTAATTTTTGCTGAAAAGTTTATCTGTGGACTGTTTAATTATTACTTGCAAGAGTACTTTGACCATATGATTAGTGATTTTATGGGATTTCTTGAGGCATCTTAGTTATCTAATCTTTTTCTCTTTTTCAGATATCAGTATCCAATCCAAACCCTGACATTGTCATGGTTGGCATTCGTATGCATGTGGGTACAACATCAGCGAGCTCTATACCTTCAGAAGTGACCATTTTTCAGAGATCGATTAAGATGGATGAGGGCATGAGGTGCTGGTATGATATCCCATTTACAGTAGCTGAGTCACTTCTAGCTGATGAAGATGTTGTAATCTCTGTGGGGCCGACTACTAGTGGAACTGCACTGCCCAGAATAGACTCGCTTGAAGTATATGGTCGAGCTAAAGATGAATTTGGCTGGAAAGAGAAAATGGATGCTGTGCTAGATATGGAAGCTCGTGTGCTTGGTCATGGTTTGCTTCTTCCAGGCTCTAGTAAAAAGAGAGCATTGACACAGTCTGCTTCTGTTGAGGAGCAAGTTATCGCAGATGGTCTTAAGCTCCTATCAATCTTCTATTCGGTTTGTAGGCCACAACAAGAAGTGGAGCTTAGTGAACTCAAATGCAAAGAGCTACTGGAGACAATTTTTGAAAGTGATAAGGAAACTCTGTTACAAACAGCAGCTTGCCGTGTTTTACAGTCTGTGTTTCCAAGAAAAGAGATATACTACCAGGTAATGCTCCTACCAGATTCATTATTGCATGTTCAGTTTCTACCATTCATTATTGCATATGCGTAAAAGGCTTGCATTTGTCTGTTTTCCTTGGCATTAATGTGTCTATTGTTATAGGTCAAAGACACCATGCGACTTCTTGGAGTGGTCAAAGTCACCAATATTCTTTCATCAAGGTTGGGCATTTCTGGTGCTGGAGGTTCGATTGTTGAAGAGTTCAATGCACAGATGCGGGCGGTGTCTAAAATAGCTTTGACCCGCAAATCAAATTTTTCCGTGTTTCTGGAGAGGAATGGTAAATCTACCTTCTGTTATTATCTACAGCATATCTATTTGCATGTGTAGTTCAAACACAATTTTGTTTCTTTTATCCTGGTATAAGGTAATAGGAGCTGCTGTTTGTTTTACAACTATCGTCTTCCCTTTGATATGGCTTTGTTTACATGAGGTATGTTTGTTTGTTAGGTTCTGAAGTAGTGGATAATCTGATGCAAGTGCTATGGGGAATTTTGGAGTCTGAGCCACTTGATACGCCAACTATGAACAATGTCGTGATGTCCTCCGTTGAACTAATTTATAGCTATGCTGAGTGTTTGGCATCTCAAGGAAAGGTTAACGGGGTTCATTCTGTAGCTCCTGCTGTTCAGTTACTGAAATCACATATATTATTTCCTAACGAGTCTGTGCAAACATCCAGCAGGTGCGTTCTTTTTTATGTTTGCTATATTCTGTTCTCTTAGATATGCACCAGTCTGCTAACTAAGTTTGTTTACAGCTTAGCCATATCATCAAGATTACTTCAGGTTCCTTTCCCAAAGCAAACAATGTTGACAACAGATGATTTGGTAGACAATGTTACAGCTCCTCCGGTGCCTATCAGAACAGCTGGTGGAAATACGCATGTCATGATTGAGGAGGACTCTATAACTTCATCTGTTCAATACTGCTGTGATGGATGCTCGACCGTTCCTATTCTGAGAAGAAGGTGGCATTGCACCGTTTGTCCAGATTTTGATTTATGTGAGGCATGCTATGAAGTGTTAGATGCAGATCGTCTACCACCACCACACACTCGCGATCATCCCATGACAGCGATCCCTATAGAAGTGGAGTCACTTGGTGCAGACACCAATGAAATTCAGTTCTCTGCGGATGAAGTAGGTGTTACTAATGTGATGCCGGTGATAACCGGTAGCGTCCCACAAGCCTCAACCCCCTCAATCCATGTCTTGGAACCTGGTGAATCTGCTGAGTTTTCTGCCTCAATGACAGATCCTGTTTCTATCTCAGCCTCAAAGCGAGCAGTAAATTCTTTAATTCTCTCTGAGTTTCTCCAAGAGTTGAGTGGATGGATGGAGACAGCATCCGGTGTTCAAGCTATACCTGTCATGCAATTATTCTACAGATTATCATCTGGAATTGGTGGAGCCTTCATGGATAGCTCAAATCCTGAAGAAATAAGCTTGGAAAAGTTAGTTATATGGCTTTTGGCTGAAATCAATCTCAGCAAGCCTTTTTCTGCTTTAACGCGGTCTTCCTTTGGGGAAATTGTGATTCTTGTGTTAATGTTTTTCACCTTGATGCTCCGGAGTTGGCACCAGCCTGGCAGTGATGGTAGTAGTTCCAGATCTGTTGGAAGTACAGATGTACATGATCGGAGGAGTGTCCAGAGCTCCACTGTAGTTGCTTCTCAGTCTTCTTTAGATGTTCAAGAGAGAGATGACTTCGCATCTCAGCTAGTTCGAGCGTGCAGTTGCCTCAGGAACCAAGATTTTGTTAATTATCTAATGAACATACTTCAGCAGCTAGTTCATGTTTTTAAGTCCCGTGCTGCCAATGCTGAAGCACGCGGATCAAGCTCTGGTTTTGGTTGTGGAGCCATGCTCACAGTCAGAAGGGATTTGCCTGCGGGTAACTATTCCCCTTTCTTTTCGGATTCATATGCTAAAGCCCATCGAGCAGATATATTTGTGGACTATCACAGGCTGCTACTTGAGAATGTATTTCGTTTAGTTTATACCTTGGTTCGACCTGAAAAACAAGAGAAAATAGGGGAAAAAGAAAAGATTTACAGGAATGCTTCTTCTAAAGATTTGAAGTTAGACGGTTACCAGGATGTTCTGTGCAGCTATATTAATAACCCTCATACTGCTTTTGTTAGGAGATATGCTAGAAGGCTCTTTTTGCATCTTTGTGGAAGCAAAACTCAGTACTACAGTGTTCGAGATTCATGGCAGTTTTCCAATGAAGTGAAAAACCTATACAAGCATGTTGAAAAATCTGGTGGTTTTGAAAATAATGTTTCATATGAAAGGAGTGTAAAGATTGTGAAGTCGCTTTCTACAATTGCTGAAGTTGCTTTGGCACGGCCTCGGAACTGGCAAAAGTACTGTCTCAGGCATGGAGATTTTCTTTCTTTTCTACTCAATGGCGTATTCCATTTTGCGGAAGAGTCTGTTATCCAGACACTTAAACTCCTCAATTTGGCCTTTTATCAAGGAAAAGATGTCAGCTGCTCATTGCAGAAAGCTGAAGCAAGTGATGTAGTGACAGGCTCTAACAGATCAGGATCTCAGTCTATGGATTCAAAAAAGAAGAAAAAAGGAGAAGATGGGCATGATTCTTGTTTGGAGAAGTCATACGTGGATATGGAAGGGGTTGTAGATATCTTCAGTGCCAAAGGCGGAGATCTCTTGAGGCAGTTTATAGATTTCTTTCTGCTGGAATGGAATTCCAGCTCTGTTCGCACTGAAGCAAAGTCTGTTATTTATGGCTTGTGGCATCATGGAAGACACTCATTCAAAGAAAGTCTGTTAGCAGCTCTTTTGCAGAAGGTTAGATACCTACCAGTATATGGTCAGAATATTGTTGAATACACAGAACTCGTCTCCTTGTTGCTTGGCAAGGCTCCAGAAAACAACTCAAAGCAATCAATTAATGATCTTGTGGATCGTTGCCTGAACCCTGATGTGATAAGGTGCATTTTTGAAACGCTGCATTCTCAGAATGAACTCATTGCCAATCATCCAAACTCCCGTATTTACAGCACGCTGAGTAATCTTGTGGAATTTGATGGTTATTATCTTGAGAGCGAGCCCTGTGTTGCTTGCAGTTCTCCTGATGTTCCATATAGCAAAATGAAGCTTGAAAGTTTGAAATCTGAGACAAAGTTTACCGATAACCGCATCATTGTGAAATGTACTGGGAGTTATACGATACAGTCTGTGACCATGAATGTTCATGATGCACGGAAGTCAAAATCTGTGAAGGTCCTAAACTTGTATTATAACAATCGCCCTGTCTCCGATTTATCAGAGCTCAAAAACAACTGGACATTATGGAAGCGTGCCAAGAGTTGCCATCTGTCTTTTAACCAAACTGAACTGAAGGTGGAATTTCCAATTCCTATCACTGCTTGTAACTTCATGATCGAGTTGGATTCCTTCTATGAGAATCTTCAGGCGTTATCTCTTGAACCATTGCAATGCCCTCGATGCAGCCGACCTGTTACTGATAAACATGGTATTTGCAGCAACTGCCATGAGAATGCTTATCAGTGCAGGCAATGCCGCAACATTAACTATGAAAATTTGGATTCTTTCCTTTGCAATGAGTGTGGCTATAGCAAGTACGGAAGATTTGAGTTCAACTTCATGGCAAAACCAAGCTTCATATTTGATAATATGGAAAATGAAGATGACATGAAGAGGGGATTGGCTGCTATAGAGTCCGAGTCTGAAAACGCTCACAGGAGATATCAGCAACTCTTGGGCTTCAAGAAGCCGCTTCTGAAGATAGTATCAAGTATTGGTGAAACTGAAATGGATTCACAGCACAAGGACACTGTCCAGCAAATGATGGCATCTTTACCTGGACCCTCATGCAAGATAAATCGTAAAATCGCACTTTTGGGTGTACTGTATGGTGAAAAGTGTAAAGCTGCTTTTGATTCTGTCAGCAAAAGTGTACAAACACTGCAGGGGCTTCGCCGAGTTTTGATGAGTTACCTCCATCAGAAAAATTCAAATTTTTCATCGGGGGCCTCGAGATGTGTGGTATCAAAGACACCAAACAATTGTTATGGTTGTGCCACTTCATTTGTCACTCAGTGTCTTGAGATTCTTCAAATGCTATCGAAGCATCCAAGGTCTAGGAAACAACTTGTTGCAGCTGGTATCTTGTCTGAGTTGTTTGAAAACAATATTCACCAAGGTCCAAAAACAGCCCGTGCTCAAGCTAGGACAGCTCTTTCTACTTTCTCGGAGGGTGATCTAAATGCAGTCAATGAGTTAAACAATCTGGTACAGAAGAAAATAATGTACTGCCTTGAACACCATCGTTCCATGGACATTGCGCTCGCCACCCGTGAAGAGATGTTGTTGCTTTCAGAAGTATGCTCTCTCACTGATGAATTCTGGGAGTCAAGACTGCGCCTTGTTTTTCAGCTATTATTTTCTTCCATTAATTTGGGTGCTAAACATCCTGCGATATCAGAGCACATAATTCTTCCTTGCCTTAAGATTATTTCTGTGGCATGTACGCCTCCAAAACCTGATGCGGCAGAGAAAGAGCTAACGATGGGAAAATCTGTTCCTGCAGTGCACGAAAAGGATGAGAATGCTGCCGGTATCTCAAAGCATTCGACAGAAGCCGAAGAAAATAACTCGGATATATCTCAGAAGACGCGAGATATTCAGCTTGTGAGTTATTCGGAATGGGAGAAAGGGGCATCATATCTCGACTTTGTGAGGAGGCAATACAAAGCATCTCTGTCAATTAGAGGTGCTAACCAAAAGTCTAGAACCCACAGATCAGATTTCTTGGCGCTTAAATATACATTGAGGTGGAAGCGACGCTCTAGCAGGGCATCCAAAGGTGGTTTACAGGCATTTGAGCTCGGTTCATGGGTCACAGAACTTATTCTTAGTGCGTGTTCTCAATCTATCAGATCAGAGATGTGCACGCTGATTAGTTTACTCTCTGCCCAAAGCTCACCTAGGCGCTACAAGCTGATCAATTTGTTGATAGGGTTGCTTCCCACTACGCTTGCAGCCGGTGAAAGCAGCGCAGAATACTTTGAACTGCTCTTCAAAATGATTGAGACACAAGATGCACTTCTATTCTTAACTGTTCGGGGTTGTCTGACAACGATCTGTAAATTGATCTCCCAAGAGGTGGGAAATATTGAATCTCTAGAAAGGAGTCTTCAGATAGACATTTCACAGGGATTTACCCTCCACAAGCTCTTAGAACTCCTTGGAAAGTTCTTAGAGGTTCCAAATATCCGATCCAGGTAATTTCTCATCATTAAATGCATTGATCTTAAATATTATTCTTCATACCTGCCTAATGTTTTGAGCGTGGCAGATTCATGAGAGACAATTTACTGTCTCATGTTCTGGAGGCCCTTATTGTAATCCGTGGCTTGATAGTTCAAAAGACAAAGCTTATAAATGATTGCAACAGACTCCTAAAAGATCTTCTTGACGGCCTTCTGCTTGAAAGCAGTGAAAATAAACGACTATTCATTCGTGCCTGTGTTTCTGGACTGCAAACCCATGCGGAGAAGAAAAAAGGACGTACCTGTTTGGTAAGATGAAATATCATTCTGACCACTAAACTTCTTGAACATATATGATTCTTTGTGGAGATTCATCCTTTACAGTCCTTGGGTTTTCTATTCTTTTTAGATTTCTGGAGGAGAATATTTATATACATATAGTTTTTAACTATATATAGCTTTTTCATATCCTAGAAACTATATTCACAGACATTACTTGGTATTGGTGAGGTTTAATTTATTTTATTTGTAATGTGATATATAATCTGAGCAGAGTTTGACCATTTCAATTGTATCTGCAGTTCATTCTTGAGCAGCTTTGTAATTTGATTTGCCCATCAAAACCCGAGGCTGTGTATATGATGATCTTGAACAAGGCACACACGCAAGAGGAGTTTATCCGGGGATCAATGACAAAAAATCCATATTCAAGTGCTGAGATTGGCCCACTGATGCGGGATGTTAAGAACAAGATTTGTCAACAATTGGACCTGTTAGGTCTACTGGAAGATGACTATGGCATGGAGTTGCTGGTAGCAGGAAACATCATTTCACTAGACCTGAGCATAGCACAAGTTTATGAGCTGGTTTGGAAGAAATCAAATCAGTCTACTTCTTCACTGACCAACTCCGCACTGTTAAGTTCGAATGCAGCTCCCAGCAGGGACTGTCCTCCTATGACTGTGACTTACAGACTTCAGGTTCGTGATCCGTTTTTGGTGAAGAACTAAGCCAAGCTTTGGTTTTGCTCGCCTTTACTTATCTGTTAATCCCCAGAAAAAGGGAAAAGAGAAAGGAGTTGAATTATTGTACTCTAATTGTTTGGTAAAATATTGGCAGGGGTTAGATGGTGAAGCTACTGAGCCTATGATCAAGGAATTGGAAGAAGATAGAGAAGAGTCGCAAGATCCAGAGATTGAGTTTGCAATAGCAGGTGCTGTTCAGGAATATGGTGGTCTGGAAATTTTACTTGATATGATCAAGGTAGCTTCTTAAACTACTAAAGGAACTTGGGATATAAACTGAGATACTCCTATTTCCTCATTGCTTTGTTTTCATAAACTGGGTAGACCTCATTGTCTTAGTGCACTTTTAGATACACGAGATGTATTCCAACGAGCTGGTTCATTTCGCAAATTAAATTTACATTGCTGACTTTGCAGAGTCTACGAGATGACTTCAAATCCAACCAAGAAGAGCTGGTTGCAGTTCTTGATCTCCTAAACCATTGTTGCAAGATTAGAGAGAACAGGCGAGCTTTACTAAGGCTAGGAGCTTTAAGCTTACTACTCGAAACAGCTCGGAGGGCATTTTCTGTGGACGCTATGGAACCAGCTGAAGGCATTCTCTTAATTGTCGAGAGTTTGACGCTTGAAGCAAATGAAAGTGACAGCATCAGCGCCGCACAAAGTTCTTTGACTGCAAGTAACGAGGAAACTGGAAGTTGGGAACAGGCCAAAAAAATAGTGCTAATGTTCTTAGAAAGGCTAAGCCATCCTTCGGGGCTAAAGAAGTCAAACAAACAACAAAGGAACACGGAGATGGTTGCTAGAATCTTGCCTTACTTAACATACGGTGAACCTGCAGCGATGGAAGCACTCATAGAGCATTTTAACCCTTACCTGCAAAACTGGGCTGAATTTGATCAGCTTCAGCAACGTCATGAAGAGAACCCCAAGGACGAGACCATTGCTCAGCAAGCGGCAAAGCAGAGGTTTACTGTGGAGAATTTTGTGAGAGTGTCAGAATCTCTAAAGACAAGTTCATGTGGAGAGAGGTTAAAAGATATAGTTTTGGAGAATGGAATTATAGCTGTTGCTGTAAAACACATCAAGGAAATATTTGCTGTCACGGGACAGGCTGGCTTCAAATCTAGTGCAGAATGGCTTTCAGCTCTTAAACTTCCTTCAGTGCCTCTTATTTTGTCAATGTTAAGAGGATTGTCGATGGGGCATTTACCTACCCAAACATGCATAGACGAGGGAGGAATTTTACCCTTACTTCATGCCTTAGAAGGAGTCCCTGGAGAGAACGAGATTGGTGCAAGGGCCGAGAATTTGTTAGACACACTCGCTGATAAAGAAGGAAAAGGAGATGGGTTTCTTAAAAAGAAAGTCCATGCATTACGAGATGCTACCAAAGATGAAATGAGGCGACGTGCACTAAGAAAGAGAGAAGAGCTCCTACAGGTAAATTTTAATAACCTTTCTCTCGCAAGGAAAGTAAATTTGTAATTTGTTCTTGTGACAAAGGTTACCGAATTCTCTTCTGTAACAGGGACTTGGAATGCGTCAAGAGCTATCTTCTGATGGTGGTGAACGGATAGTGGTTTCTCGACCAATTCTCGAAGGTTTTGAGGATGTGGAGGAAGAAGAGGATGGATTGGCTTGCATGGTGTGCAGAGAAGGTTACAAACTCAGACCTACTGATTTATTAGGAGTATACTCTTACAGCAAACGTGTGAATCTCGGTGTTGGCACTTCCGGAAGTGCACGTGGTGAATGCGTTTACACTACCGTGAGCTACTTCAACATCATTCACTTCCAATGTCATCAAGAAGCAAAAAGAGCAGACGCTGCTCTTAAAAACCCGAAGAAAGAATGGGAAGGAGCTATGTTACGTAACAATGAATCTCTTTGCAACTCTCTCTTCCCTGTCAAGGGTCCCTCAGTTCCTTTAGCTCAGTATCTTCGCTATGTTGATCAGTACTGGGATAATCTCAATGCTCTTGGTCGAGCCGACGGTAGCAGACTCCGCCTATTGACATATGACATAGTCCTGGTAAGTTACAAAATCGCTTCTCATTAGTGATTACCATCCTTTCTGGTCACTATGTGAACTGATAAGTACTTGTTTGTTCTATAGATGCTAGCTCGGTTTGCAACGGGAGCTTCTTTTAGTGCTGATTGCCGCGGTGGAGGAAGAGATAGCAATTCGCGTTTCTTGCCTTTCATGCTCCAAATGGCTCGTCATCTTCTCGACCAAGGAGGCCCTACTCAGCGAACCAACATGGCAAAATCTGTTCAATCATACATATCATCATCATCTACCACAACAACAACGCCATCATCAGAATCGCGACCTTCAACTCCTGGATCTCAGCTGTCATCAACAGGAACCGAGGAAACAGTTCAATTCATGATGCTAAACTCGCTTCTCTCAGAACCATACGAATCATGGCTCCAACACCGTCGTGTCTTTCTCCAGCGTGGGATTTACCATGCCTACATGCAACATTCTCATGGTCGGGCAGCTTCTCGTGCTACCGAATCAACCAGTTCAGGAGGCAAAACCCAAGACATGGAAACCTTAACCGGCGATGAACTTCTCACCATCGTCAAGCCAATGCTAGTCTACACAGGTATGATAGAACAACTTCAACAATTCTTCAAAGTAAAGAAACCAGTCAACGTCGAACCGAACAAGAAAGAAGGCACATCAAGTGGAGTAGAGCTTGAAGCATGGGAGATTATAATGAAAGAGAAGTTACTTAATGTGAAAGAAATGGTTGGTTTCTCCAAAGAATTGATCACTTGGCTCGACGAGATAAACTCTGAAAC
>OVAO01000873.1:0-17719 GCA_900406285.1 Biscutella auriculata | reverse complement strand
AAATAATAATTGAGTCCATGTGAGCTCGGAGAAGGATGTCCTAGCCCTAACTCGTCTTCAGGTAATGTACCACCCTTGTAGCAGCATTCCAATGGTCTGTAGTTGGAGATTGCATAAACTGCAAAAGGACATGGTACGCATATGAAAACTCTGGTGGTGTGATAACTAGGTAGATCAGTCGGCCGACTAATCTACACGTATCGAGTAGGATCACAATATGGCTTGCTGATTGACGATGCAAGAGTGTAATTCTGTTCGATCGTGTGAGAAGCTGGTTGTGCACCTAGTTAGTCAGTTTTAGAGATTATACCGAGAACATACTTTCGCTGACACATATACATTTAGGGGTGGACGTTTGGATATCCGTTCAGATTCGGGTAGTATCGATTCAAGTTTCGCGTTTTTGGGTTGAACCTTAAAGGATCCATATGGTTATTTATTCTGTTCGGTTCCGATCCTTCCATGTTCAGTTCGTATCATGTATCCGAAAAACTGTTATACAGGAAAACCTACTACAAGCTAAAGCTACATATACAACTAAAACAAGCGAAAGAGTCAAAAGACAGAGGGAGGAGACGGGGGGATGGTGTGCAACTGGCCTCGATAAAAACTTTTGATGCGAAAACCCCATGGGAAAAACACATCGAAGGAAAAGAGTGTCCAGCTACACACCGCCCTCCGGCTCAGTATAAGCATGTCGAGTCTAAAGTCAGGCCATATGTAGATCACTCGCAATCCCCCCCCCCCATCCACATCCTCNACCCCCCCCCCCCCCCCCTATCCACATCCTCTGTAACCGGCCGAAACTATAGATGGAAAATAAGATATTCAATAGCGTTCAGATTAGAGGACCGGTGTAACCTACCTAACCTGACCGTCATGAGAACCGAGGGTAGAGTGGCCGAGAGAGGGATCCCAAGGCGCCCCAGACCATCCGCACCTACACGCGCCAACAGAGAACCCTTCGAGGTCCAATTATCATACCAAAAAGAGATGTCAGTACCCCTACCAATATCCCAACGCATAAACGTAGCAGAAGGAGGATGAAGCTTGAGGAGCTTTCCCCAGATCCAAGACCCCGGAGTGGAAGTTGCTGTCCAAAAGAAAATTTCCCGGATTAAATACTCTTTGACCCATTTTACCCAAAGGGGGGTAGGCCAAGAGAATAACAATCAAATCAAACAAAGACCATGAACAATGTTGAAATCCCTAAGCAGCGGCAGACCAAGACCTCCCTGACCAAGCGGCTTGCAGACATCAACCCAAGCAACTTTAGCCCGAGAAATATTCAAATCAGAACCAAACCACAAAAACCCACAACAAAGCCGATCAATCTCTCGAAGACGCCGCCGAGGGAGGTGAAAAGAAGCCGACCATAAATTAATCACACCGGAGAGAACATAGCGAATCAGCTGCCAACGACCAGCAAAGGATAATAAACGAACTGGCCAACTTTGAATACGCTGACGAATCTTATCAAGGAGAGGAGTACAGTCCTGAAGAGATAGCCGGCGAGTAGTCAGAGGAAGACCCAAGTAGCGGACCGGCAGAATGTCAAGAGTAAAAGGAAACTACGCAGCCACCTGGGTCGTGTGGTCCTCAGAGACCCTCGCCAAGTAAAGATTGGAATTATCCAAGCTCAAACTCAGCCCTGAAATCGCAGCAAAAGCATCAAAAACATCAACAATACCCTGAATAGAGCCAAGAGTACCATCAGAGAAGACCATAATATCATCACCAAAATAAAGGTGAGTGATACTAAGCGGTGCACATCGGGAATGATACCCAAATTGCCCAGCCGCGGCCGCACGATCCAAGAGGCGAGAGAGGACATTCATACATATAACAAAGAGGTAGGGGGAGAGAGAACAACCCTGCCTGATACCCCGGGTACTCTGAAAGAACTCACACAACTCACTATTCACCTGAACCGAGAAAGAAGTCAACTGAATACACCTAGCGATCCATCCCACAAACAACTTCAGCACATGTATGGCGCACAAACTAGACAGGATAAAGCTCCACTGAATTGAGTCAAACGCCTTGGTAATGTCAATCCTGAGATCACATCGAGAAGAAATCTTTGGTAGATGATAACCCTTAACCAACTCAGTAGCCAACAGAACACTCTCCAATAGTAGGCGACCACGAACAAATGTTGTCTAACTTGGAGAAATAAATTCGGGAAGTAAAATCTGAAGACGATTAGCCAAGATTTTAGAAATGACCTTATAGAGGATATTACAGCAAGAGATGGGTATGTAATCCTTCATCATGACAGCCCCTGCACGTTTGGGGATCAAAGCTAGAATAGTCGAGTTGGCCCCCTTAGGTAGATAACATGTGGCAAAAAGGACTGCACAACAGTAACAAAATCAGCCCCTAGCACCGGCCAAGCACCACAAAAGAACTCTGTCATAAAACCATTCGGACCCGGAGCCTTGTTTTCAGGCACCGAGAAGAGAACCCGCTTAATCTCCTCGTCGTGATAAGAGCAACCAAATGATCACTGATCCCCTGCGCACAACGAAACGGGATCAAATCCTGTAAATAAGTAAGAGAAACCTCATAAAAACCCTTCGTACGACCACAAAGAAGAGTCTCAAAGAAATAAATAGCTTTGTGCTGAATATCCGGGACATCAAAGAGATCGACACCCGCTGAAGTACGAATCATCCGCATAGAATTCTGAGCAGCTCTAGCTTAAGCAACTTTATGAAAGAAGGTTGTATTATGATCACCTAGCTGAAGCCACTGAATCCTGAACTTCTGCCTATAGAAAGCCTCCGTAAGGGAAGAGACATGATGCCACAAAGCCATGGCATGATGCCACAAAAATTAATATTAAAAATTATAAAACTAATACTAAAACTAAAAAATATATTAAATTAAAAAATAATAATAAATATTCAAATTTTTCTTATAAATTATCATAAAACTAAGAATAAAACATTAAAGTATAATATATATCTAAAATTTTAATATCAAACATTAAAAATATATCAAATATTGAAAAATACTATTAAATGTTCAATATTTAGTCTTAGTTCAGATCTTTCATATATCCATTTATTTCAGTTCAGTTATTCAGATAGTGAAATTTATTATCCATTCCGGTTTTACTCAGGTTTTGATTCAGGTTCGATTTCTCTTTCTTCGATATGTTTTGGCTCGATTATACGATTTATTTGACCAACCTTATATACATCTTGGAAAAAATCATGCTACCTCAATGCCCAAAATATATTTTAAGGACACCTGAATCCTTCATATGAAAACACGAACTGTGATATTTTTTGAAATCTCGAACAAGATTTGGAGAGCTTCCTGAGACAATAAGATCGTCAACATATACTAGGACATGTAATCAAACTGACCCCTTAGCATAAGTAAATAAAGAGTAGTCCTAGAGAGATCGTTCAAAACCGTACTCCTCAAGGCTCATATCAATTTGGCGAACAAACAACGAGGTCCCTACTTTAAACCATACAACAATATATGCAACCGATACACTTGAGATTGATCATGAATTCGAAAAGTAGGAGGAAATCAAATGAATACCTCTTTGACCAGATCACCGTGGAGAAAAACATTATAAACATCCAATGATAAACTTTCCAATCTCGTGATACGTCAACCTCTAAAAACGATTGGACAGTAACCATTTTGTAAACCGGTGGGAAAGTATCCGTATAATCAAGACTATCTTTTTAATGATTTCCAAGAACGATCAATCTAGCTTTATGTTGTTCCAACGCTCATTTATATTTCAACGTAAAAACCCATTTTCTGCCCAACACCTTTTTACAAGGAGGTAAAGGTTCAACCGTCCATGTTTCATTGTCTTCCAAAACATCAATTTCTCCTCTAATGATGTCCCTCCAATACTCATCTTGTACCGCGACTTCGAATGTCTAATTTACAATTTCTTCGGCAACCGCATCAAGAAAAATTTGGTGATCAAAGATCGGATACCGTGCATTAGTCGCACTATCATCAAGAAAATTTGGCAATTAACTTTAGAGCCTTAACATTAATGTCGTAGAAAACAAGGCAAGTGAATATCCTAGTCGATATTCCCGCCTAATACAATTTTAAATTCCTTTTAGAATTACATAAACCATACAGAGGGAATAAGTCTACACGTTTGTTTATTTTTATTGAATGGTTTATACATGCGACATATGTGATAGTAAGACAACCGACGATGACCAAACCTCTTCTGAGATCGTCTACTATTACAACTTGATCAAATTTAATCGTTTCCTTAATAAACTTACATCGTAGTCGTTTCCATAGTAAAACATATATTTATAATCCTTTCTAATTTCATGTGTAACATGAACGTATTTTACATGATGGGCACAAAAATTTAATATATAAAATGATTCTAAAATATATTTTAAAATAAATATTATTTAACAATATTAGTAATAATCAATAAAAATAAGTTAATATATTTTTTGTTAATTAATTTAAAATATTAGATAATTAAAATATAAAAAAATATAAATTATGGACATGATAACCTTCAATGTTCGGTAAAATCGATGGGTGAGCTTTAAAATTAGATTTGGTACGGTGTTAGGTTAACCAAAACTCATCACTCCATTAATAATCAGTTTATAAAAAAAACGATATAAATCAAGACTATAATAATCATTACAAAAAATTATGGAAAACAAATTACATCAGCTAGTATATGTGCTATACATTGGGAACCTTACTCGTTAACAAATAATATATTATTTTTCTTCTTCGTACCAATTTTACTATCATTGATTTGAAAGATTTACTACCATATTTATATTTATAGATGTCTAAACCATGCAGAAAAAGTTTAATGCTTATAGGTCAAGTCGTGAAATATATACTATTTGATACTTGATCGTTTATATCAATGTCTTTCACATAATTTTCAAATTTTCAATTCTGACAATTTGATACCACTCTCCTATACACATTCATATATAAATCCCCATAAAGGCAAATTATCTTCAACTTACGTAATAAAAAACAATTTATTGCATACATCTCTTCACTCCATTCCACATTGATCATATGTTGCAATCACCATTCTTGGTGGTAAGCATCCTTATCCAATAAAACATCAAACTTTGAGAATATAAAATTATTTTTGAGAGTAGATGAAAATTTCATGCAAAAATATACAAAACAATAAATTTAATCATTGCCATAATTTTGAATTTGCCCANCCAATAAAACATCAAACTTTGAGAATATAAAATTATTTTTGAGAGTAGATGAAAATTTAAATGCAAAAATATACAAAACAATAAATTTAATCATTGCCATAATTTTGAATTTGCCAATTATTGAGACAAGGAAAAACCATCGCCTAATGTCTTGTTCAATAAATCATCCAACCCTAAGATAATCAAACTCATATTGTATGATTGGAAAAACAGTATCTCTAAATAATTTGTATAGAAGAGAAAAAACATTGTACATCGAAGATGATATATATACATCGTCAAGATGATGATGCGAAAAATGAAAATCAAATACCATAAACCACCATTCTCTTTGAGAGAAAAATAAAGCGACATGAATTAAATTGAGAAAATTGTCAAAAAAGCATGAATTTGCAATTTTGGTCACTTTTAAGCATGAACTTTACGATATGCCATTTAAACATTATAGTTTGGTTGACTTTCCATTTAAATCTCAAACTTGTGTTGACTGAGTAAAATTAGGCACATCGTTAAATCACTTAACATACTCCATTAACAAAGTTATAATCTTGTTTACTTAACTTGTTAAGTAAAACGGCGTCATATTGAAAACATAAATTTGCTTATTTCATTGTGCAAAAACATAAAACATACACCTAATAAAAAAAATTAATAATTTTAATGCATAATAGCATAAGTTGGACATAATGTCTTAAAAACAAATAAAAATGAAGTATATATTGTCTTCAAAACCTGGAGTAGTTCAACAGTATAACATACATTGTCTTCAAAGAACAGAAATAATACATCTTCAAAGTTTTACTTAAAACTAATTGGAACATTCCAAACCATGGTGTCCAACCTTGAAGTTCTTGGTCGCCATATTTTTCTTGTAATCTTTAAGACTACTATTATTCATGTGATGCTTGAGATTGTCCTTGTGATCCTTGAGACTGTCATTGTGCATGTTCTTGTGATTGGTCATGTGCTTGTGATTGGTCATGTGCTTGTGTTTGTGATTGTGGTTGTGTTTCTTCTTATTGTGACAAACAACGAACATAGAGACAAACGTCAACAACAACAAACATACAAACAACAACAACAACAAACTGATGTAAACCAACTAACTCAATATGTAAACCAACAAACTCAATATCCTACAAACCTAAGTTGATTTACTCTTCACAGTACTCAGTCATAATCCATAAGCAAGATTAAGTAATTTGTACCTTTAGAAGTTCTTTTGTATCCTTTCTGCTCCTCCGCCTCCGCCATCAAAAGCTCCTCTGCCTCCACCATCTTTGGAATCTCCGTCTCCGCCATCTTCAAAAACGCCTCCGCCATCTTCAAAAACGCCTCCGCCTACGCCAACTCCAAAATCACATTCAACGCGAGTTTTAGAACCTCTGTCTCGAACAGAAGCGACACTACCTCGAACTCGAACAAAACCACCACCGCCTTGAACTTGAACAAAAGCTCCTATGCCTCGAACTCAAACATAAGCTCCTCCTCGAATTTCGCCTCCTCGACCACGAACAGGACCTCCGCCTCTTTGACCTCCGCTGATATCTCCGCCACAAACTCAAACGTCACCTCGAACAAACACTAGTGTCTCGACGTCCTCAGTTTGAGCAGGAATGGCCTCCATGAGTCCAATTTTTCAGTCTTTTGAATAGGTACTCACCAAACTAGAATCTTCTGTTTTTAGGTGCCATTTTGCATTCATCGAAGAAAAACGAGTATAATCGAGCTTCACTGTGACAAAGAATAGAGAAATCGAAATTAGGTTTTTATTTGGGAATTTTGCACGATTTAGAAGTGATATGACTGAAAAAATTTCTGTTTTAAATATAATAATTATGTCAAACGAATATGTTAAATGACTTAATGATATGTCTAATTTAATTCAATCAATATAAATTTGAGATTTAAATGAAAAATCAACCGGACTAAATAACCTATCATAATGTTTAAAAATGATCAAAACTATAAACTAACATTATTATTTTTTACAATTTTTCTGAATTAAATTTGTCACCATTAACAAAGAAGATAATACCGTTTTACTTGTATAACATATATACAAAAAGAAAAAAAAATACAACCATTGAAAACTACAAAAAAATCAACCTTTGTGAAGAAAAAATTGGACGCGAATTTGAAAGGGGGAGGATGTGTTTTTAACCAAAACTATTATTATAAAAAGATATATATATCAAATTTAATTGGATTAAATTAATTTTATTTAATTAATTAGATAGTTCCNAAAAAATTGGACGCGAATTTGAAAGGGGGAGGATGTGTTTTTAACCAAAACTATTATTTTAAAAAGATATATATATATCAAATTTAATTGGATTAAATTAATTTTATTTAATTAATTAGATAGTTCTCGGTCATTGATCGTATCTTTAAATTACCTCTTTCTGATTTAATAACTATAATTAAAAAAGGGAACAATCTAAAATGCCTCGACTTTTTTAGAACAGGTCCGGGTCAAATAACAATGATTCGAAGCACTTCGAACCGTAGACTTGCTCGGTAAAAGAGTTTGAACTTATTATTATCAAAATGATTCGAACTTTTGCATGGGCTCGCCGCTCACTTGTATGGTCTGAAAAGGCTTACTTGTCTTATAGTTTTTTTTTTTATATCCACTCGTGGGATCCGGGCGGCCCGGAAGGGACCACCATGGCTCCTCTCTTCTCGAGAACCCATACATTATTTATCAGAGCTATCTCTCGAGCGTAGGTTTAATTTTGTCATGTCGGCTAGAGCTTGAAGAATTCCCAACTTTTCCACTATCACCCCCAAAAAACCAAACTTCAATTCGTGTGCTTTTTATTGTCTCCTTTGAATTTTTTTTAAAAAAAATATACATATATATATATATATATAAACCACTGAAGAATTAAAAAAAGAGAAATGTTAATGCATCTAATTATTTTTTAAATGCACTATAAAACTAAAGGGGGGGGGGGAAGAATTAGTCCCGGTTGAAGCGTAATGATCATACGTCTGTAATGTATTGTATGTCACATGAAGTTATAGGTATCTAACATATTCATATCTAACAATTTTTCCCAAAGTGGTGACGAAAGGTAAAATCAAATTCTTATCAATTTGATATTTGAACCGAACAAATCGAAAATCATATGAACTGAAATTTTGTATGAATTTAGAAGAATAATCTAAGGGAAAATGTCAAAAAAACATTTAACTTGTATATATTGACTGTTTAAATCGTGAACTATCACTTAAGCCATTTAAATCTCATAGTTTTGTTGACTATTAATTTAAATTCTTAACTTTTGTTGGTTGAGCCAACTTAGACACGACGTGAACTTCACTAACAGAATATTTAAACGGAGTTAAATTTCAAAATTAAATGAAACGGCGTCGTTTTAAAAAATAACAAAAAATCCTGAAGTTTCAAATTTAGTTATTTTAACCATGAGCTTTTGTTGACTTTACATTTTAATCATAAACTTTCGTTAACCAAGCGAAATTAGACATGACTTTATATTAGGGGTTGGCGATGAGTTATTCTGCTCGATTCAGATTATTCAAGTTTTGGTTTTGTTTTTTTTATAAAATATGTCTATTCATTAATAAATTCTATATCAATTCAAGTTATTCGACTAAACTCGAATAACTCAAACCGAGTTGTAAACCCAACCTAACCGATATAGAACTTATTCTTGAATGAACATATTTTAAAAAAAAAAAATTCATACTTAAATAACTCGAACCGAGCAATTAACGCCAACTCCTAATAAAAAGTTGTGCCCAAGTTTGCTCGGTCAAAGAAAGTTTGTGATTGAAATATAAAGTTAAATATTTCGATCAAAACAATAAAAAAGTAAAAGTATCAAAATGGCTCGATTTGAGCTATTCCAGTTTTGGTTTTTAATCCAAATCGATCTGAATAACTTAAACTGAGCCGAATAACCCTAATCGAGCCGAACCGATATAGATTTTATTCTTGAATGTACATATTTTATAAAACCAAACAAAATCAAAACTTGAATAACCTAACCGAGCAACAAGTGACGTTAGTCTAGTGGTAAAACACATGGCATCACTAGTTACCAGGTCGGGACTTCGAGTCCCCTTGAGAGCATTTGCTCCTCTCTTGTGTGAGAGTTTGAGTTAGTGGGCTAGTCCTTTGTGACCAACAAAAATTAAAAAAAATTAACATAATCAAGTATAATAACCCTTCACTAACTCCTAATATAAAGTCATGTCTAATTTAGTCTGGTTAATAAAATTTAAAGTTGACAAAAGCGCAGGGTTAAAATAACTAATTTTTTTTTGTATTTTAACCATGAGCGATGTATGTTTAAAATAACTAAATTAATGTTATGGATCGTGTATGTTTTGGGTCGGTTGGGCCGAGTTTAATAAAGAGTTAAAAAAAAAAAAAATTAAATTCGCCTTTGAGTTAACGAATTGATAAACTAACGAAAGTTCATAGTATGAAGTAGGAATTGAACCAATAGCCTTTGAGAAGGTATGCGGTGGTGGTCAGGAACTAAAAGATTCAGAGTCAAGACTTGATCAAATAATTAATGCAAAATCATTCCACGTTCTACGAATTATTCCACAATTCGCCTTCTCTCTTTTCCGACGTTTCCCGGCGAAGCTTCAGATCTCCATTTTCCCAGCTCAGGTGATCTTTTACTTTTTCTCCTTCTATCATCTTCCCCAGCTTTTTGGGAGGATCTTCTTCTTTCTTTCC
Organism: Biscutella auriculata; assembly: GCA_900406285.1. Lineage (NCBI taxonomy): Eukaryota > Viridiplantae > Streptophyta > Magnoliopsida > Brassicales > Brassicaceae > Biscutella > Biscutella auriculata. The sequence goes on along the minus strand of OVAO01000873.1, from coordinate 7,783 downwards.
ACTTCGATTTATTGGATTTTTTTCTTTTGTTGCTTTAGTATGGAAACAACCGATACTCGGAGAAAATTGCATTCCCGTTTACGTTTATGGGAATTCCCTGATCAGTACATAATCGAGCCAGCTGATGGTTCGACACTCCATGTTTGGAAATTAGTCGTGTTGACGCTTCCATGAAGCTCATTGGTTGGTTTTCTGTTCCAGCATTTTCGTGTGTTTGATTTCTTTCTTTATGGCTCTTACCTCATCTTCTTTCCTTGCGTATACTCTGCTCAGATCAAGTAGCAGAATGCAATTCCTTGCGTGTCCCTAAAATCCGTTCCATATTTGGTGTGGTTGGGATGTTGAAGCTCCTGGCAGGTTAGAAACAACTATCATGCAGAACATATTGCCTTTTCTAGATCTGAAATCTCTCCGAGAGTTGATTGGATTGCTATATTCTTTCATTTCAGGATCATACTTGGTGGTTATAACAGAGAGTGAACGTGTTGGCTCGTTTCTGGGCCATCCTATATTCAAAATTACATCTCTCAAGGTTCTTCCCTGTGATCATTCACTTAAAAACTCGCTCGAAGAACAGGTAAATACCATGTGCTCCAGTTTTCTGTTGAATATATTGGCAGTAATGATGGATCTCAACTCTCATAGCATTGTACCACTTCCGGCAGAAAAAGATGGAGACTGAATTTACTAGACTGCTGAGTATCGCAGAAAAGACATCTGGTCTCTTTTTCTCATATGAAGTTAACTTAACAATGAGGTAAACGGTTTTATCTTTTTCCTTTTCCATTGATGTTAAAATCAGGTAACTGTGTCTTAAGGCGTTGCACAAAACTGTTTTATCTGAAAATAGCTGATATGCTACTCTGAAATGGTTCAGTTGTTAGTTACTTAGTTCCTTTTAGTTTGATATTTCATATTGTGATTTCAGCGCACAGCGCTTACATGATTTAGGGGATGAGTCTAAGTCCATTCCTCTGTGAAGACAGGTGAAGTGACCCATTTTGCTACTTTGTGCAATTTACCAAACTTCTTTTTGAACATTAACTAGTTTTCCCTTGTTGACACAACTGAAAATAACTCATGTTGGGGCTGCATTCTTTTTGACAGGTTGAGTCGAGGTTTCTTTGGAACAATTATATGTTGGAAGTTCTTATTGATAATAAGGTGAGTGCATCCCTGAGTTTATTCAAATTTATCAAAGCCCCTTGTTTTTTTCGTACTTGCAGAATATCTTATCCTTTTTCTCTTATGTTTGCAGCTTGATCAGTTCTTGCTTCTAGTAATTCAGGGAAATATCCTTTGTCATCAATTGTTTCACTCCCTTTTCTTCTATTTAGTCTACATGGCTATGTTTTATCATTGGTTGAATCTTTCCTTAACCCCTATACACGTTATAGTAGTTTTGAAACAACCATTGGATAAGATATTGTAAACATTACTCTGATTGCAAGGAGATGCACTAGGAGAAATGGTATGTATGTGTCGGTGCTCTTTTTACTTGGTGGTACTTCTATTTCAAGTTGTTTAATTATAAACAGAAATGAGAAAGTTTCATTAGGTTTTATTGCATTAATGTCTAGCGTGATTTGGAAGTACGTCGTTGGGACTTCAGTAATTTGGTTGATTTCTTAGACCATTCTACTAGATAAAATCAAGAAACTCAGATATCGACAGAAATTGATGGGACTGTTGTTAGAGTAGGAAAGCAAGATTGCTTGCACCTTAACATCTATTAAAACTTTCTTTTAGATAGATAGGAGACATCTATGTCATCACCTGCAGGAAATCATTAGTGTTGTGATCGTGTTTGTCCCTTATCTTGGATCGGTTACAAGGTACTCGTATGTGGCGAAGAGGGGCTGATCATGATGGCTACGTTGCTAATTTTTTGGAGACTGAGCAAATTTTCCAAATGAATGGATATTCGTCATCATTTGTTTAGGTATTTTTTGTGCATGGCTGCATATTGTGGATCCCCTTTTGCTGCAAATCTTTCGTTACTCTATAGATACATCATTCACAAGCTTTTTTATTATATGCGTTCAACTTTTCTCAAGCCTGAATTATCCATGACTGAATTTTTAATGTTATTTTACCTCCTACATTTGCAGGTCAGAGGATCCATGCCTTTTATGTGGGAGCAAATTGTAGATCTGACTTACAAGCCCAAGTTTGAGATTGTCCAACCTGAAGAAGCTGTGAGTACTAATTTCCAGTTAAGCGTTTTCTCTTTTAGTACTTTACATCTTGGAAGTTTCTTGCACTAAGTGCTTTTCTTGCAGACAAGGACAGCTGAGCGTCACTTTTTGGACCTAAGGNAATTTCCAGTTAAGCGTTTTCTCTTTTAGTACTTTACATCTTGGAAGTTTCTTGCACTGAGTGCTTTTCTTGCAGACAAGGACAGCTGAGCGTCACTTTTTGGACCTAAGGAAAAAAATATGGATCAGTTTTGGCAGTTGATCTTGTTAATAAGGTACTTATTCTTTCAAATTGACATGAACTTTTGTGGAGTTATGTATATTCAAGATGTGGTACACATCATGTTTCTGAGCTCATCTTGGTCTTTAAATTATGTGTTTTGCACAGATCTTTAGTTTAACATTTATTCAACAATTACTTCTTCTGTAATCAGCATGGCGGTGAGGGGCGCTTAACCGAGAAGTTTGCTAGTGTTATGCAGCACATTACTGANGCTCATCTTGGTCTTTAAATTATGTGTTTTGCACAGATCTTTAGTTTAACATTTATTCCACAATTACTTCTTCTGTAATCAGCATGGCGGTGAGGGGCGCTTAACCGAGAAGTTTGCTAGTGTTATGCAGCACATTACTGGGGATGATATAAGGTAGTTTTCTGTTCTTCTAATGTGCTTTTAGACAGTCTTTAACTCATTAAAGGATGTGCCTTATCCTGTAGATACCTGCACTTCGATTTCCATCACATCTGTGGGCATATTCATTTTGAGCGCTTATCGATTCTGTACGAACAAATTGAGAATTTTCTCGAAAAAATGGGTATGAATTTCTTTTTCGACATTTCTAGTTATGTAATCTTGAAATATGAATAATTATAAAAAATGGCATGTCATTTTGCATTCTATGAATTTCACAGGTACTTTCTATGGAATGAAAAAGGTGAGAAAATGAAGGAGCAGCTTGGTGTTGTGCGAACAAACTGCATAGATTGCTTAGACCGTACAAATGTCACCCAGGCTAGTCATACTAATATGATGTTGCTGCCCTTATCAATTTGTCTTTGCTAATCCATTACAAATGTTGTGCAGAGCATGATAGGTCGAAAGTTGCTAGAACTTCAACTCAAAAGGATCGGTGTTTTTGGCGCTGAAGAAACCATAAGCTCACATCTGAATTTTGACGAACGCTATAAAATATGTCAATCTCTTATCCGTGGATAGAATCTGATATTGTAGTACTTAGATGTGAAATTCCAAACTTATACCTGTGTTTCGCTTTTTAGTATGGGCTAATAATGGTGATGATATCAGCATTCAGTACTCTGGTACGCCTGCACTTAAAGGAGATTTCGTCAGGTAAAATGCTATATGTCTAATCTCACATCTGAGTAAGTCCAGGCTATAAGAAGGGATCGTTTTGTACACTATGCTACATTATTTACATACCATCTAACGTGTCTCTAACGCGGCTCAATTCTAGGTATGGGCATCGGACTGTCAATGGTGTCCTTAAAGATTGTTGGAGCTCTCTCTTACGCTATTACCTGAATAACTTTGCTGATGGAACTAAGCAGGTCTGTGGCTTTTAATTCTCAGCAACCACCCTTGTCTCATCTAATAATGTTCAGTTACAACTATGTGTGACTGCTTGTCATATCGCCCTCCCGACTGAAACTGGAATGTGTGCTGACTCTAGTTTGTTTTGGCTTTATGGAACAGGATGCGATTGATCTCCTGCAAGGGCACTACATAGTTGCTGTGAGTCGAGACGTGGCCCATGTGCCTTAAAAGGGAGGCCTCGAGGTCGTAGATGTAAGAATTCGTCAATTTAGATTAGAACTATTTCCCACCTTGCTAGCTTATAGAGAATTCTAGTATAATAACGAACTTAATTCGTATATCAGAACTTCCCCGTGGCATTGTCGGTGGTTCTGATCAGTTTCTGGTTTGCAACAATGTTTCTAAAACAAGGCAAGTCTGATCTTCCTTTTGCTGGTTGTTTAATTTTCTTTCTTTCAAACTTGATTCTAAACCGTGTAAAATGCTGAGCAGCTGGGAGTGATTATAAGCATAAGCATTTGTTCTTCTCACTCCTGTGGGTGGGCATCAGTGTGGGCGTCGCAGCACTGGTTAGGGCCAATGCCCGGATCTTCTGCAACCGGCCTCGTCTGCACAAGCCCAGAGGCTGTTTCATTTTTCTCCACTTGTGACCATTGTGATCACTATAAGATGAAGCTCCAATTTCTCTTTTGATTGTATCAATATTTGTGGACCTGTGATGCCATCTAAGGCAATTGTCTCAGGTGGGATCCCTTATGTTTTATTATACTCTCACAGCCATCAATGACTCGATACAATCATAATTTACAATTACACATCCTTTTTCGTTTTCATTCTATGGTTAGTCCTACGGCCTGAATACAAAGCGAGTATTCTAGGTTCAGACTCCAACCAGTAAATGGTCCAAATCCAGACAAAAATATGTGTCTGCTGTGAGTAATAACATACTTAAGAACTGCTAGCTAAAACTAGTCTAATTTAGGAATCAAGTTGGAAAAAACTGATAGTGAAAAGTACAAGTCTCTATCTCAAATTCACAAGTTTTTTTAAAATGCTTTTTAAATTTAACACAGGACAATGCTCCTCATGCTGCAAAGGCAAATAATTCTCATAAAGACTACTTTGAATCATGTATTCAAATCATGTATTCAATTGTAGGATTAATTTGGTATTTGTGACAATTTTGCAGGTTGAGGAGTGTGAAGTTGATATGGGTTTAAACGTGGTTGCTTTAGGTTTTATCCATTTCGAATTCCATTGCACGTTTTCTTCTTTTCCACCAGATTGATATACTTACTGTAGAAAAGGTTTTCACAATTTAAGTGGGAGTTTAGGATCTGTTGGTGCTAAACTCATCTTGGGCAGACTTCAAAGAATTCTTGCAATCTCCTCCACTATCTGTCACAAAGCACTTAACACACCTCATCTTTAGTTAGATTTGGGTTCATTAACTCATATCCTTGTCTCTTGGATGTTGAGACTTTTTTTATCAAATCCTTCTACAAGGAGAGCATACTTTCACCACATTCGCTTGATCTAGCAGACATTCCTCTCCTCGTCTAGCTTGTGGCATTCATCCCTAGAACTTTAAAAAAGTCTTTCGCCGATGGAATCATAGAGAAACTTATATCCTTAAGAATTATTGTTGAGTACATCTCAAAATTTTGCAGCATGTGATGCATTTACAAGTTGTAATCTATCACTAGCAATTGCTCCGGTAATCACAAACCACAAAGACATTACTCACCTAAGATATTGATACAACGCAACTCAGAAGGATTAGATCACCTCCGAATTGTGAAGAACCAGAAGAATCCACGTTCAATGTAAACGCTGATTCTCTCTCAATTGCTCAAGCCGGAGCTCCAACAATGCAGGATGCAAGAATTCACTAAGAGGAATGGAAGAGATAGAGAGAGAGAATTAGTTTATTTTCATTGATAATTCCCAAAAGATTCAGCTCAATCGAGCTTAAAACTGATTACAATCGACAGATAAAATTCTGTTACTCAACAACTAACAGAATAACAGCCGCCGCGTCAGCTTCTCCACACTGATCATGACACGTCAGCACAGTTTGCACAAGCAATTGTATCAGATATTTTCAGTTTGGCAAGCAAAAACCCTGAACATGCATATTAATCTACAAATGGGTATGTATTGAGGAGACATGTGGGTTTACTTTTGGGATTCTTCAAATTGGAAACAAGAAGTCGATAAATATGAGGTCCTACATTTATCTCAATGTATTGAGACATAGTTATATGACCTTGAATATGATCAAGGTCGAAGAATGCTATCATGCTGGGAAAAACACCCCTATGCATGTATCATGAGGGAATTTATTAGACGTTGGTTATTCTATTACATATTAGTACGAGTATTAAACATTTAACAAGTTTAAAAAGAGAAGAGACCTTGCTAAAAAGAGACCTTGAGAGAGCCGCCGGAGGGCAAAGCATAACGATGAAGAAAGAGAAAGAGTATGCTGAAACAAAATACGGAGAATAAAAAATACCTAAGCAAAAAGAAGGAGGCAAACGAAGAGACAAAGTCCCTCAACGCATTTGTGGTGACTGACAAAAGAGAAAGGTGTTGAGATACGCAAAAGATATAACTTTTCGCAAAGTTATCTTTGAAGATGAAGAGTGTCAAGTCGAATCAAGGACAAGTTCAAAGGCCAAATAGAAAATTTCCCTTCTCGAAGCCCACAAAATTAGCCCAGAGCGTGAAGCCTAACCCAACAGACNGGCGGGGGGGGGGGGGGGGGGGGGGGGGGGGGGGGGGGGGGGGGGGGGGGGGGGGGGGGGCTGACTGTTGGTACTCGGCTATGCACCTGATCAAGGACCAGCCCATGATTCAATTAGGCTCATCGAGAAAAAGGCCTCGAGCGACGAGCCACTCGACCAAAAGGATAATGGGCCCAAATTAAGATGAAGGCCATTCGCGAGTGATAAAATCGTTACACTCCGGTTCGAAAAGCAGGAGATTAAACTGGACATTGTAATCTATAAATAGAGACAATGCTCCAGCGTAAGAAAAAGGAAAAAACATGAGAGATTTCGCTAGAGTCAGAGAGTTAGTAGAGATTTTAGAGCGTGTTACTTTAGAGTCTTGCATCCGACCTCGCTTGTATTCTGAGCTCTCCCGTGTTACTTTAGATTTTAGAGCGTGTTACTTTAGAGACTCACATTCGAACTCAATTAGACGTTGATGTATAGCTCACAATTCGTTGAACGATTGATGATATAAAACATCGACCAACTCGGCTCCCCTTTGCGGGAACTCTTTGTCTTCTTTACTTTCCGCTTTACTTTACGCACATTTTCCTTTCCCGTACTTATTTTCCGCATTTCGCTAACATCCCAACACTCGCGATCTACGTCGTTTTACGCTTTTAACATCTTACTTTTCTGCCATATACATTTCAATGTCTAATTTTCGGTATTTTCTTTAAGAGCATCTACATTGGGGTTCTAAAAGATTTCTTAGGCCCATTAAACTAAAAAAATGAATAATATATAGAAACTAGTTATTGTTTAAAAGGATAATATTAGATCCGACACATGTCACGCTTTTATTGGAATGAAGAGAGAAAAACACCTCTTTCTCCACTTGTCTCTCTCCACTTGTCTCTCTCACTCGCCCTCNAATATTAGATCCGACACATGTCACGCTTTTATTGGAATGAAGAGAGAAAAACACCTCTCTCTCCACTTGTCTCTCTCACTCGCCCTCTTTTTTTTTCATAATCTGTTTCTCTCTTTCTTTTTCTCTCTCATATTAAAATATTTTAAGATACCAATATTAAAGAATATGAGAGAGAAAATATTTTAAGATATCTTAGAGGGGTCCTTCAGATTAAATTAATAGAAAATATTGTTAAAGATTGGTTGAAGGAACTTTGGAATTTTAGAGAAAAAAGGGCTCTAATGGTAAGGAGTTTTAAAGGGGTTAAGATTAAAATATTAATATTTTTTAATTTAAAATAAATAAAATAATAGAATTAATTTTAAATTCTCTAAACTT
>OVAO01000872.1:0-17724 GCA_900406285.1 Biscutella auriculata | reverse complement strand
GTCTGCGTCTATTGAAGGTTTCAAAGTCATGAGGAAAGTGATAATTTTGGTTGAAACTTTTTTGAAGAATGGGAATGGTGGTGGAACTTAAATGTCTTGTTTACTATATGTATAAATTTTTATGTTGGTTTTACTGGTTCTACTACTTTAATTCCACAAGGTTGTATTGGTTTGACAGGTTCTACTTGATTGGTTCTACTAGGTAATATTTGTCTTACTGGAAATTACTTATGATACAAAAATGGGCAGAACGTTAATTGGAGCAATGTTTTGGTTCTACTGGTTTGACATGTTCTACTTGATTGGTTCTACTAGGTAATATTGGTCCTAATGGAAATTACTTACGGGGACATAAATGTCACTTAATATTTTATTTGTAAGCAATACAATGTTTTTTACGTATTTCTAAGTGATACGATCACTATGTATTAGTTGAAAGATCAAAACAAAAGTTTTATAAAAATTTAGGTTAATTAATGTTGCATGTTAACTTAAACATTGTTATGATATATCATGAAACTCATCCTTAAATGATCATGGTAATAGTAAGATTTCAATAAAAGTTGTTTTCTTATGAATTTTTTATATGAGTCAATTGATTATATCATTTAAGCCTAAAAAATGTCTGGTTCTACTAGAAAAAAAATTACCATGTCGATCCTACTAGATTTAACGAAAAAACCTGATTGTCCTACTATGTGAAAATTGGTTCTACTAAATTATAAGTTCGACTAGTCCTACTAGATGTATAATAGAACAAATAGTACCAGAAAATCCAATAGAACCAATATTACTTGTCTAATAAATCCAATAGGACCAATATTTCTTATCTAATAAACCCAGTAGAACCAATATTACTTGTTTAATAAGTCTAGTAGAACCAATATAACTTGTCCAATAAATCCAGTGGAACAAATATTACTTGTCTAATAAGTCTAGTAAAACCAATATAACTTGTCTAATAAGTCTAGTAGAACCAATATAACTTGTCCAATAAATCCAGTAGGACCAATATGAGCTTTGTTCAACTTAAAACAACCAGATTATCCCATTAAGCATGACCTGAAACAAAATCAAACATCCAAATATCTTAAACTCATCTAAACATCCAAAACACAACCAAACATCCAAAAACACCCATGCTTAAATATCATAGAAGTTTCAAACATAAATATCTACCTAGAAATATTCAAAACCAAACATCCAAAACACAAACAAACATCCAAAACACAACCAAACATCCAAAAATGATGTAATATGACTTATCGAATAAGACGAATAATACCAATCAAATAAAACCAATGGTATTAGTCGTACTAATAAGACCAATAGTACCAATAATACTAACCAAATTACATATTTGAGTTCCGTCTATATGTGAGGTATTTCAGATCCGATAAATCCCGAATCGACCCCGATATCCGAAGTAGTACGAAAAATAAAAAAAATTATATTTAAATATTCAATATTTATTATTGTTTTGAATGTTTGATATATTTATAACATTTAATATTATTTTCAGATATTTAATATGTTTTATTCTAAATTTTATGTTTATTGTTAGATAAATTTGAATATTTATTATTATTCAAATGTTTTATTTATTTTTAATTTGTAATATTAATTTTTAATATTAATTTTTAAGATATTTAATATATATTTCATATATCCGAACCCATATTAGAAAAACCAAACAAATCTTCTTTATCTCATCTAAAAACCCATAATTTGAAAAAATCCAAAATAAAATAGAAAGAATACATGATCAACCTAATTACACATATTTCTCTCAACAAATTATCCATACTTTATATTATTGTTTGGAACCATGTTTGAAAATGCTTGTGGTTAAGTGGTATGAGCGCAAGTGTCTTAACGTTAAGATGGTGTGTTCGAACCATACTGGACACCCAATTTCAATTGAATATCCAAGATCCGACCCGTTATGTATTGGTCGGATCCGTAAATAACAGAACTTTTAAAGGGTTTTTAGTCTTTTACTTAGTTTTAGAATTAAAAAAAAAAATCAAAAGAAAAAGGGATTAGAAGAGATGTATTGGAGAAAATAAATAAATGCTGAGATGAAACACAACGCTTCATCCGCCATAATCGGGTCCAATCTCAAACGCTTTATTACAATTAATGGAAATCTCAAATGTGATATTTCGTTTTTGTCTTTACATTTTTATGAGTAATTTAGTTAAATGGATAAATATTCATGGTATAATGAATAAAAAAGTTTTCTCTCTTTCGATGTCAAGATATTGGCGGGGCGATTCCACTATCCTACAAGTATTTCGAATTTTGTTCGACTTTAAGCCATTTTTTTATATCTCAGGTCTTTTCATCTTCTTTCCTCACTTTTCCTTTCTCTCTTCTCAGTTTTTCTCTCTTTTCCTCAAAACCCTAAAAATTTCTCCATCTTTTTAGTGAAACTTCTCTCTTTTCTTGTTCATCATGACATAATTATGGAAGAAACTTCAAGATCTCTCGATTGGAGCTTCAGAAAAGCCCTGGGTGCTACATGCAGATGCCCGTTCAACTTTCTAGAGAGATCACAACTTATGTTTGGTGATTAAAGACTTGAATCCGGATCATCAAAACCCTATGGCGATGAGAAACACTATGCCGAGAGCTTGGCACATGCATGGGTCGATTGAAGGCCAAACGAACGACCACAATATTGTCAACTTCTATTTTCAGTCCGAGCATCAGCTCATCTCTGTCCTGGAAAACCAGTCATACAACTTCAAAGGCTGGATATTGTCAATGGATCGTTGGCCTGCCAGGAATTTCCCAAGTTTCCTCTGCTTCATTCCTTTTTGGGTTTTGGTCGAAAACCTTATGAGTGTCTACAGGAGGGATGACATCATTGACAACATTGGATCTCATGTCGGAAGAACTGATGGTGTCTTAATCATCCAACCATCTCAATACAGGAGAGTTGAGGCTTGGGTCAAAGTATGTTTTGACGTTGATCACAACCTTAATTTTAAGCGAAAAGTTTATCTGATGCCAGATGATGAGCCCATTTCTCTTTCATTCAAATATGAGGGGCATCAGAAGTTCTGTTCAATATATGGTAGCCTCAAACACGCTAAGGAAGTCTGTCCTCAATAGCCATCAACTGAACACATGCATGATCCCAGGGAGATGAAGAAATGGGGGAAACCTTGGAGATCCCATCGGATCCCAACCAGCATAGTCCAGCCGAAGTAGCTGAAATGGAGAATCAACTTCAATATTTTCTTGCAGGTGAAAGGGGATAGAAACGCAAGATCGAAGACAAGACTTTCAATGAAAATTGAAAGAAGAATGAGAAGCCGAAGACACTAAGAACCGCTTCGCTGGTGGAGGGAGACTCTTGCAAAGATCCATCTAACTCTGAGGGTATGGTGGTTACCCAAAAACCACCGGTTGAACCATGAGTAATGCATTGGAACTGTCAGGGTTTAGGGAACCCCCTGACAGTTCATCATCTCAGCGAAATTAGGGCTAAGCGAAATCCTGATATAATGTTCCTATCAAAAACAAAAAATAATGTATATTATGTAGTTTTTGTGTGTAATAGGCTAGGTTAGGATATCACTTTTTGATCCCCTCAAAAGGTCTTGGTGGTGATTTAGCTATATTTTGGAGGCAAAATGTTTATGTACTTATTAAGAAGGTGGATCCGAACTTTGTATATATTAAGTTTTCATCTTATTATTCAGTTTTCTCTATTTTATATATATATGGACCGCTTTTAGAATCTCTTCGATCAGCTTTTTGGGCTCGTCTAGCCTCTCTTTATTATAATTGCTCTTCTCGTTTACTAGTGCTTGGTGATTTTAATGATGTGTGTTTTGCTTATGAGAAGTTGGTGGTGTTTGCAAATCCACTAAATCTTTGTCTCATGTAAATACTTTCATTCAAGCTTTAGGTCTTCAGGATATTCATATGTTAGGAAGTTTGTATACATGGATTGGCAGACATCATGATTTTATTATTCAGGCAAAACTGGACCGAGTTATGGGTAATAGAAGTTTTTGTGATCTTTTCCCAAAGGCCACAGCTGAAACTTTGGATTGGAAGGGATCATACCATAAACCTCTATTTCTATCCCTCAATAAAACTGATCCCCATGTCTTTAATTTTTTCAGGTACCACCCGAAATGAAAGAATGAATCTGAAGTTAAAAGCTGTGTAGCCCAAGAATTTCAGCACCTTCATCGAGGATCAACTTCTTGGGATCTTCATCATGTAGTTAAAAATGTAGTTACCCGCCTCAAAGTTTGGTGAAGAAAGTCAGATACTCCGAGAAAGAAAGATATTTGTAGTCTTGAGGAAGATCTTAAAAAAGATTCAAATATGAAGAGTATAAACTACGAGCAACTGTTAGCAGTTAAATCAAGACTTCAAGCTGCAGTTAATGAGGAAGAGAAGGAGTGTAGACTAAAAAGCATAACATTATGGCTTCAAGAGGGTGATAGAAATACGACTTATTTTCATGTAAAAATGAAACAGCGACGTCATCGTAACACCATTGTATTACATCTCATAAGGACTTGACACAAATGACGATGGACTATTTTAATCTCACGTTTTCCGCCCATCCCTCAGCTTCTGCATCAACAATTAATCAATCACTCCTAGGATCACTGAAACAATGAATCAAGACATGCTTCGTCTGCTTTCTATAGAGGAGCTCCACCAAGCTGTGTTTGATATGCATCCAGATAAATCTCTTGGTCTGGATGGTCTCCCTTCATATTTTTATCAACATCATTGGGAGACGATAAAGAGCGGTTTATTTGGGTCAGTTCAGAGCTTTATGGACACATCTTGGCTAGATCCTCAGCTCAACTCGACTTATATCACCCTCATCCCGAAGACACAGTACCCTCATACTATGAAAGAATATCGACAATCAGTCTGTGTAATACCTCCTATAAAATCATCTCTAAGATTCTTGCTAATAGACTGAAGCCTTACCTAGATGAGATAATTTCTGAAGCACAATCAGCTTTTGTTTAGGGTCGCCAAATATCGGATTATATCCTTCTCGCTCATGAAGCAATTCACTCTTTTTCTACTAGGAAACGCAAATACTATGCGGTAGCTTTAAATTTGGATATCATCAAAGCATTTGATAAGCTTGAATGGAGATATATTGAAATGGTTATGAGTAGAATGGGGTTTGCTCCTCAATGGATCAGCTGGATTATGACTTGTATTAAGTCGGTAAGCTACAGAGTTATTATGAATGGCTTCCCTTCAAGTATAATTAATCCATCCAGAGATATTAGACACGGAGATCCCTTGTCTCCCTATCTTTATATTCTCTGTACTGAAGGTCTAACATCTCTGCTTAAATATCATCAACAACAAGGGCATTTTACAGGTTTTAAAAGGGCAAGAAACGCTCCGGCTCTGACCCATTTATTGTTTGTCGATGACTCGTTATTGTTTTGTAGAGCCTCTCAATCGGATTGTCAATTTCTTCGTAATATTCTCACTCAGTATGGTGATCTTTCAGATCAGGAAATTAATCTACAGAAATCGTGTATGTTTTCCAGCAAAGGAGCTCCTATCCCACTGAAAGATCAAATTCAAAATATCTTTGGCATACAAAAAGTGGGGGGATTCGGCAAGTATTTGGGATTGCCAGATCAGTTGGGTCGAAATAAAAGAGAAACTTTCGCATATTTGGTTCAACGTCTCAAGAATAAAGTCTCTTCTTGGAATGCAAAGCTTCTTTCTCTAGCAGGTCGTGAGGTTCTGATAAAATCTATTTTAATGTCCATGTCTCAGTACGTGATGGGCTGTTTCCAGCTTCCTCAGTCCACTTTGTAGGATATGAATAGGATTATTCGGAAAAAAATTATGGACGGGAACTCAAGAAAAGAAAGGAATTAGTTGGATAAGCTAGAACAAGATCACCAAGGGAAAAATGGAAGGGGGTCTAGGGTTTAGGGATCTCCGGGGTTTCAATATAGCGATGCTCGCGAAGCAAGCTTGGAGAATTTTAGCAAACCAGACTTCTCTTCTTGATAGAACTCTAAAAGCAAAATATTTAAACAAATCTTCTTTCCAGCAGGCGAGTATAGGACATCGGCCAAGTCATGGTTGGCGAAATATTTTAAAAAGAAAAGAAATGTTGCAACAGTATCTTCATCGGCAAATTGGTGATGGTTCTAGAGTGAATGCTTGGTCTGATAATTGGATTCTCGAGAGTTCAGGAAATTCAGAGGGTATTCCAGCTTCTGGCCCTAGACAAACAGCATATCGTGATTTGAAAGTTGCTCAGCTCATTAATCCTCAAACTAGGTGTCGGGACATTCAGCTTCTGTACAGATTGATGGATCATCGCTTCATACCTAAGATTATTGCTATTTGGTTGCCACTTCACGATCAAAAAGATTTTCCTATATGGTAAGGTACTCGAATATGTTAATACACGGTGAAGAGTGGTTATGCAAAAACTCACTCACAGTTCGATGGCTCATCATCTGCTTCTAATCAACCTCCCACATGTACTTATCTCCTGAAGAGTTTTTATCACAGGCTCTGGAAGATTCAAGCTCCTCGTAAAATCCAGTTATTTATATGGAAGGCACTGCAAGATTGTATTCCAACTTTTGAGAACTTAGAAAGAAAGGGGATAAAAACTGGTGAGCTTTGTCCCCTCTGTGGAGAATTTCCTGAAACAACTATCCATTGTTTATTTCAGTGTAGGGTGGCTAGGCAAATTTGGGATTTAGCTCCTCTTCCCGCACCTCCGTCTATTCAAACAAGGAATAGCATGAGTAACATTTTGAATGATTTTCTACATCATTGCGCTAATGAGAATGATCATGCTCTTTTTCCTTTTTTGATCTGACAAATTTGGAAATCTAGGAATGCACTATATTATTCTGCAGATAGGTGGAGTATCCCAAATGTTATCAACAAAGCGTGTGTTGATTTATCTGCTTGGATGGAGGCAAACGTAAACAACCATACACATTCTCCATCGGGTCATCCTCCACAAATTCTGATTCCAAATCGACCACATCCACACTCCAAATAGGTTCAATCTCTCAAACTCATTTAAATACATGTTTTACTGATGCTTCATGGATTAATTGTAGAGAACCTATTGGAGTAGCTTGGGTCTTAAAGACACAAAATAGTTCTATAGTAACTTGGGGACGAAGTAGTCAAGCGGAAACATGTACATTGGCGGAAGCAGAAGTTGTAGTGTCGTTATATGCCGCTCAACATCTCTCGCGTTTAGGTTACTCTAAAATGACAATCTACACGGACTCAAGACAACTTTCAGAACTGATCAATACATATTTTAAAGTCGTAAAGGCCATACATTGCTTCATCATCCATTACAGAATTACCTCTATGACATTACAAAGATTGTGCACAAATGTATGTTCCACATATCTCATGTGGATAGGTCTTTCAACAAAGAGGCGGATGGTCTCGCAAAGGGAGCTCGCGTTAATCGATCTTCGAATTTGGTTTTTTGGCTTCCTCTTTAATTTCCGGCTAATGTATCAATGTATCCTTGAATCTTTCTCTTTAATGTTGATCAGTGTTTCAAAAAAAAAGAAGGATAAATATTCTCCTTGTTTGTAAAAATAAACCTTTTTCTAGTAAACATATATAATTTTAACTAATATTAATAAATATAATAAATTTTTTCAGTATTTTCAAAAAAGAATTATGTTTTTTAGTTGTATAATATGAAATATATTTTCATCATCTTGTATCGTACTAATATTTCTCGTTCTTCATCGTTCTATTATTTCTTACCTTTTTATCTATAAAATACTCCACATGTCCCATTATATAAGATGTTTAAGATAAATGCACACTTTTTAAGAATTTTATTTATTACACAAAAATCATTAATGAAGTATTAATAATAAATTTAAAAGAAAATAAAAAATAATTTACTATAATGTAATTGGCTAGTCAACTCAATATTGAATGAGAGAGAATTAAAAATTTGTATTGAAATTTGAAAAAATCTTATATTACGGAACAAAATAAAAACTCTAAAAATTCAATATATTGGAACAAAGGAAGTATCTTTCATCATCATCATTATCATTTTCTTAAAATTTCATTTTTTATTACGAGGTATCTAATTTCTAACTTAAAATAGATATGAAATCAAATTCATTATATGTTGTTTGTTTGATTATATCCTTATGAACTGTTTAAGTTTTAAAAACTAATATCATAAACTAATTTTATTTTGTAGAATGTGCAGCTAAAATGTTTCAAACTAGAATATTCATGTTTTTTTTCTTTTACGTTAATGAGAATTATATTAAAAAGTTTCAAATTAGAATACTCAGATCTATAGAATATGTAGTTAAACTTTATTGAAAAATTGTTTAAAACTAAATTTCTTCTACTTTATATTAAAATTTGTATTCATGTAGAATTTATATTCTACTTATAACTTGTATTCTACCTAGAATTTGTATTCTACCCGAATTTTGATTTTATGCGTTCAATATTCATTTGTATTTTATTCAAAATTGTAGGAAAAATTTTCGTGTGATATGAAATATATAATTGAATAAGTTTTTTAATTCTTCTCCAGAAAAATTATTTAGATAAAAACATATTTAATAAAATCTATTTGATTATAATATTCGGTAGTAGTTTATTAGAAAAAGAAACAATTTTTCGAATAGTAAAATATATCTAAACAAAAATCTATCATGATGTTTTTTTCTAAAATCTTATTTAAGAAATTTAGATAATAGCATAACAACAAATATATCATCATATATATCAATTGAAAACCCACTTAGCTTAGTTGTCAATCAAAGAGTAATTTTAGGAAATTTTTATATTTATTTTTCGGATTTATCAAAATTCAGAAAATATTATATTTAATTTCAGATTTTAAAATATTAAATAAATTTTTATCAAACCTAAAATAATAGAGTAAATTTAAGAAAATGAATACTAATTTTTTGGAATAACTAATGTACACAAATATTTTTAAAATACATCATCATATATATTAATTGAGAACCCATTTAGCTTAAGTGTTAATCAAAGAATAATTTTAGGAAATTTTTATATTTATTTTTCGGATTTATCAAAATTCAGAAAATATTATATTCAATTTCGGATCATAATATGACATTTATAAAAAAAAAATTTATTTAGAAATGTATAAGTAAAATTGTAATATGTTAAAAGAAATTGTAATATTTAATCCCGAGCATGGCTCGGGTAAAACTTCTAGTTATGATATAAAACAAAAACTTTTTTATAGTAAAAAATATTTAATAGCAACGTAAGTTTTATTCAAAAATAGAGAAATAATTTTTAAAATAATAAAGTATAGGAATATATCCTATGAAATCGAAACTATCTTCTTTTATTTCTATATTATGTTATTTCAAAATCAAATTATAAACAATTGTAAGGGTAAATCAAATTTTAATTATTAAAAATATTTAGTTCTGTAAATGAGGAGAGTGTATGTTCTAACTAGATTACAATGTGTATTCTACTTAAAATATATGTTGGAACTAAGTTAGGATATGTATTCTACGTAGAATGTATGTTTTAACTAGTTAGAATTCGTATTCTACAATAGTAAAGTAGATATTTATGTATATGTAAAATATGTATTGACAAGTAATATATATATTTATGTGTGTATTATGTAATAAGTCATCTAACTTAATGAAACATCTTAAATGTCATAAATGAATATGATGCAAATGTATGTAATATGTAGAGCTTGACTGGTTTAAACGCAGTTGTTGCGGTTGCGGATGTGGGAGTTTGCGGATGTGGGCGATCGTGGTTTCTAGTGTTGCAAAACGATTTGAACGACTGATTTAATGATTATTAGCGGGTGCTCTAGCGGGATATGTATGACTGGTATAATAATGGTTGTAGTAGCGGTTCAACAAAAAATATATAATTATAAAAGTAATTAAAACAATAATATTATGATAATACCACTTAATAAAATTATATATATAATTATAAACAAAAAAATTCTTTGGAAAACTTGATCAACCATTTAAAAAAAAATTGTTTGTAAAAACCTAATTTAATCCAAGGAAAATTAAGATCAAATATTTTCATTTTCACTGTATATTAGAGTTATGAATTGAAACTTTTCTTATAAAGTAGAAACTACATAAATTAATACTCTATAAGCTAATATTTGAATGTATTAGGGTTGTTAGTTGCAACATGTCTTATACATAAATTTTAACGTATTTGTTTTATATGATTAATTTCTTAATATTTTAGATGAAAATTTATTGTTAGAAATTATGTAATAAATTATAATTGATATAATTAGTTGTTAGAAAAAAATAATAGGTTCAATTTATTTACTTAAATAAATATGAAACCAAGTGAATCCTATAAATCTTTTATATAAGCAATAAAACTAATAAATAAACAAGAAAACATGATGAATTCTAAAAATAGAAAATTATATATAAAAGAAAATATGATGAATTCTAAAAATGGAAAATTCTAAAAAAAAATCTAAAATAATATGTAATAGTATTAATGAACTTATTATTTTAGTGAAAAGAGAAAACTTTAAGATGTTATGAATTTGATAAATTTTTAAAACTTTTAATAAATATTAATTTATTGAGATATTAAAATTTTAATAAATATTTAACTTTAATAAAAATTTAAGAAATTATGAATTTTATTAATTAATATCTCCCAGTTAAAAAATTTCACGGTTCTATCATTATCAATTTATAGAGGTTTTATTGTATATAAGAGGATATATTTTATTAGAAATTTATGATTTTTTTGTTAATATTGTATAAACATATTACTAATATGTTTTTTATAAAAAAATCTAATCATCCGCAACCACCCGCAACCGCACGCGTGTGGGAAAGAGCTTTTAAGTTTGAGGGATTTAAGGCGATTTCTAGTGATATGAAGCGATTTGTATGATTGGCACAAATCGCTACAAATCGCAATCACCCACAAAAGTTGCATTTCAGGTAGTTGCGGATGAACTAATCAAGCTCGTAGTGTATGGAAAACATATCAATATAATGACTGGAGATTTATTATTGACAAATAAAAATGTGTTAGGTTATTTACATTGGAATCCAAGACAACACTTAAGAGGTGAAAATGATGGTTTAAAGGACTTTAACATCAAATAGAGTGTTGCCTATGTGGAATAAAGTTATTTACCTACCAATTTGATTGGTAAATATGAAGTTCCTCCAATTATTATGTCAAACTATGAGAGAACCCGCGTGATACGCAAGTATTTGCTTAATAACTTTTTAAAAACAAATTTTGTATAAAATTATTTTTAATCATCTAATATTCAATTATGAATATTTTTTTACTTGTTATTTCATAAATATTATTTTATGATCATAACAAACTCGTATATTTATAAATGATGAAATAATTATAACTTTTATTTTGATATTGAATTTTTTATTTTCATCATTGTTATCTTTGATATATTATGTTTTTTTTTTATACACTTATATTTCTCTCTATATTTAATATTTTATTATCTACATGATGTATTTTAATTTTCTTTCAACTATTATATATTTCTAGTTTTATTTTTTTCTTTTGTTGTGATTTTTAACTCATATATTATCATTTATACATAAAAGTAACTTTTTAATTTGTACTGAGATTGATTTTATCTGTTTAGTGTAAAATAATGATTGACTTAGTTTTAAGAAGTAAATAAAATATTTTTATCAATTTAATACAATTTAATATTATATGTATTATGAATTAAAATCTATATCTTATTTAAAAAAATTTAATCTTTACCATCCTAATAATCTATTTTATCTTTTTCAAATATTTAGTTATCAATTTTTTTCTTAGTTATTATCCACCGTTCAATATTGTCATAATTTATATATCTAATTTTGTATAAATATTTTCTATTTTATCTACTTTATATTATCAACTTATCTCTATCTATATAATTTTTTTATTTAATTAGTTTTGAATATTCCTTTGTATATTAGCTTTTATTGTTATAGCTTTTCTTTTTCATTTTCAAATGATAAAACTTTATCAACTCTGTAATTATATCATCCTGCAACCCTCAACCAGATATAGATTTCAAAATCTGTACATAGACATAAAAACTACGTCGTTTTGATAAAAAAGAAAATTAAGACAAAAGTGAGAAAAGAGAGAATTGAATTCATGAGCTCTTCCATTATATAACATATTCTACCAAATGTCCTATTGGGTTTTTTTTGTTAAATTCTATATAGTTATATAATATAAATATAATTGTTATAGAGAAGGGAGTGCCACGTATCATCACAAGAGAGCACCCCTTCTCTCATTATATATAAGATGATTAACAAGTGAGAAAAACTTTATGGGGTACTGAGAAAGGAGACCGCGACTCGATTGTGTGACATTTATGACAATCATTGATACTCAAAAGGGTAGGCACAAGATTGATTTGAATGAAAAACCACATGATGCATGTGATGAAGAGGGTAATGATGTTCAAAATGACGGGGATTTTAGTGGGACGAAACTAGAATCGTCTAAAAGATGTAAGACATTAAATGGTGATACTAAATGTGGTGGTGATGAGATAATCCGTTGGTAGTTGAAGATTTAAAGGAGTATCAACACTTAAGAATAAATAAGATATGAAGACGACTTTGGAAATATTTGCTATGAAGCATAACTTTGACTACAAAGTAACAAAATCTTGCAAGAAATAGTGGAGATATGTTGCAAATATATTGTCTGAAACTGGAGGGTTTGTGCAGAGTGATTAGAAGGGTATGTATATTTTCGTATAAACAAGTATGTGGTAGAACAAAATGTGCTCTTTCATACAAAAATGATTTCTCTCAAAAAGCTTCAACAAAAACAATTGGACATCTTATTATGTCAAAATATGAAGGTGTGAAGGAAGGCCCTAAGCCAAATGATATCATAAACATCATGCATGCATAACATGGATCTCATCTATCTTATTCATAAGCACAAGCGTCTCGTGATTTTCCAATTAATAGTGTTAGAGGTAGGCCCGAGAAAAGTTATCTAGAATCCCAAGGTACTTGCACATGCTAGAAAAGGCTAACTATGGTACACATACTAATTCTGAATGTTCAAATATCTAATTCTTTCACTTGGTCAATGTGTCAGAGGGTTTTATAATGTTATTAGGAGGGTGATTGTGGTTGATGGATCATTTTTGAAGACCAAATGCAAATGACTTCTACTTGTTGCCATAATAGTAGATGGAAACTCTAATTTGTACTCTCTTGCTTTTGGGATTGTTGATTCATAAAATGATCAGTAATGAGAGTGGTTTTTCATGCAACTAAAGGTAGTTATAGCAAACGAAGAAGGTTTGACTTTTGTTTTAGATAGACATACATCAATTGCTAAGTTACTTAGTAAAATTTACATGTTGGTTAGACATGAAATTTGCATTTATTACTTGGTGAATAATGTGGTAACATTTTTTAAGGGAAATGGTTTGGTCAGACTAGTTGCAAAGGCATCAAAAGCGTATAAGATTGTTGAATTTGAGAAGTTGTTTAAGAAAATTTACAACATTAGTCCGCTTATTGGAAGATATCTAGAGGAAACTGATGTGGACAAATGGGCTCGATGCCATTTTTCAAGATACAGATTCGACATTAGGAAGAATAATCCAGATGAATTGATAAATTCAGCATTGAGATCACCAAGAGAGTATCCAATTAATACCATTTTGGACAATATTAGAGAAATGTTAACAAGGTGGTTTTAGAACATCGAGAAGCAAGTGAAAACATAAGGTTCCTTTGACCATTGATGTTGAAAAAAAAGTTGGTAGAAGGACTAAAAAAGCTAACTTACTAATTTGTCTTCCTTCTACCAACAATATATTTCAAGTGAAGGGGACGACTTCGAGTATGTTGTTGACTTGGAAAGGAGAACTTTTTCATGTAAAAATTTTGACTTGGATAAAATTCCTTGTAGACACGCTTGATATATAGCGTTTTTAGTTGTTTTAAACCATATTTTATATTCGTTTTACATTAGTTTAGGATTGCATTTGCAAATATTTAGTTTTGCAGGTGTTGAAGACGGACTTAAACGAGAAATGGGAGCAAAGGAGCCGAACATAACCAATATCGACCACTTGTATAGGTCCCACATGACCAATACAAAAGGGAGCATTCAGACAAGACAATATCAACCACTTGTATTGGTCCCATCTGACCGATGCATGCCAGAACGAGGAACAAAGACCCAGACCGATCAGGAGTATCGATCACTTCTGGCCGATGCAAGAAGAAACCAAGAGAAGGAAGCATATCGATCACATATATCGGTCTTGTATAACCGGTGAAAGCCTAAACCACATCGACCAAATGGCATCGATTATGCTTGACCGATCCAGTTCAGAAGTCAACATTTTAATGTTGACCAAGCTTTTACCTTAAGTTTATGTCTAGACTATAAATAGCTTAAAAATCTAATTATCCATCTCTTATCTCTTGTCTTATCTTCTTTTCTTAGTTTTTGTAGAAGACTACTTGGTTATTGTTGGATTTCTTCCTTTTAATCTAAGTTTTCTTGCAATTTATTCGTCTATTTCCATTATTTTCTTGTGTAAATCATGTTTATGCATTAATCCTTCATAAACCTTTTTAATTGAATTTCTCTTTTTTTAGTTCGAAAATTACCCTCATCAATTTAGCTTATTAGTGGTTCCCATTTTGCACAATTTCGCATTTCGCACCGTTTCATTTAAAGTTATTTCTTTTTATTTTTTTCTGATTGTTTCAATTACAATTCGAATTGTTTCGTATTTGGTTTTGGTTTTGGTGCTTATGATGAGAATTCAGACAAGGTTACTGCTACTCTTCTTATCTGTCACCATAAAATTGTACTTTGTTTCTCCAATGATCTTTTGACTTTTGATCCTTTGATCTAAACTTTTATCTTGATGTTTCTTACTATTTTTTCTTTTATATTGATATTTTGTACGACTTGTTTAACTATCTTGATGATTCATACTACTTGTTTAATTATTTTGAGGTTTTATACTACAAGTGTTACTTTGTAAAAATGTATCTTATGTTTCGTACTATAAGTTTGTGTAACATTTGTAGTGAACTAGGTTAAATTGGATGTAACTCGGTAATATTGTATGTAATACTAGGTAATATTATATGTAATGTTGGGTAATAATATATGTAATATTAGGTAATTCGAACTCTCACGCTCCTAATCTCATCTAGATTAATAGGATTTCTGGGATCACTTGAAAAGACGAAATTAGCTTGCAGTTCCATGATTTCATGATTTCGCATTGAGACGTTGCACATGACTTCTAGGATCACTTGAAAGGACGAAATTAGCTTGCAATTCATCTCTCTGCATATGTGTCCGTTCAAAGTTGATCATACAAGACATACAATGATGAATAGATCAAGGCCAATGCTACGATCCACAATTTCGCCTTGAGACATTGCACATGACTTCTAGGATCACTTGAAAAGATGAAATTAGCTTGCAGTTCATCTCTCTACATATATGTACGTTCAAAGTTGATAATATAAAAGAAATAGTGATGAACGGTACAAGACCACTGATGTGATACACGATTTCACATCGAGACATTGCACAAGATTTTTGGGATCACTTGAAAAGACGAAATTAGCTTATTGTAAAAAGAGTATGCTTGAAGTAAACATACTATTGATAATAGCACAACTTCAGGAGAAAGTTGCAACGGTATATGAGCTCCAATATTCTCACACGCACTCTCTTTCAGTCACTATTTATCTCTTTCTCTATCTCTCACTAACTATTTATCTTTTTGTTGAACCCTCACTTTTTCTCTCGAACTCTCTTTATATCGAACTCATTTTTAGTCGAATTCTCTTTCTGCATTTTCATGAGAGTGTGAAATTGAAGAAATGATAATGAATTTTGTTGTACTATGATTTGAAGAAATTGGTTTTGATTAATTGATTTTCTTTAATTTAAGAAATGGATTTAAATTAATGAGTTTTAGTTTGATATTGATTTGATTTAGGTTTTTAATTAAGTTGAAATTGTTGGTTTTAGATGGGGGATTGAGAAATTGGGAAATGAAGAGAAATCGAATTTAATAAGGGTAATATAGTCTCTTTCATATTAACTAGGTTAGGATCCGGGTCATGTCCAGATTTTACTGTTATCATTTAAAATTCTATATTTATTAGATTGTTGTTGAAATATTTAGCATTAATTTGATTGAATTTTTGATTTTTTTTAAATAATATTTTAAGCAATGATATAATATATATTTATAGTATTTTAGCAATTAAAATTTTATATAAACATACAACATTAAAAATATTTTCTAAAATATACATTTTAGTTGTATATTTATAGTGATCATTATTTCGGTTAAAATATTTTTTGGAATACTATGATTTACTTTAATCAGATCTTTTTTGTTAAAACTTTGTGTTTATCTTTTCTAGTATTTTATATTTATCTTCAAATAAATATAGTTATCCATAAAAAATTGTTCAAACCACTAAACTTTACCATAGATATATATTTAACTATATTCTCGAAAATTATTCTAGAATATATATATAGATGGTTAAGTTTAAAATATTTTTTCCAATAATTACATTTATTTAAAGTAAATATATTTTTCATTATTTTTGAAAAACGAAAAACTACATATTATTATATTTATAATATCAAATATATTTATCCACTTAAATTTTTAATTTAATTTTCTATAATATATTGTTTGGCAACATGAATAACAATAACCCCTTAAAAATAAATTAAAAGTAAATATGTTTGGTAATAGATTTATGATATTAAAATTTAAATAAAAAAATCTAGAAAAATTGTGGATTCTACATATTAATTTTTTTACTTCTCTCTTTTAATATATAAGAACATGATAAATTATATTAAAACATGATTAGACTAGAGATTCCTCGGATCAGACCACCGTCCGATATTAACCCATGTCCCAGATGAGCAAATGCGAGGACGAAAATGTTTCAGGTTTGATAAAAGATGGATCTCAAAGCCGGAGTTCAGGGAGATCATTAAAGACGGATGGCTCCAAGATAACAATAACGTGGACCAAAACCCGAGTCTGGGGGAAAGAATCCAGTCTTGTCGATCAACAATTTCTAGATGGCGTAAACAAGACAAACGCAGTGCTGAAGAGAAAATCGAAAGTCTCAAATGGAAACTGGAAAAGGCGACAACGAGTACAACTACATCCACATAGGACGTAAAGCAGATAAGGGCGGAGCTCCAGAGAGCGATGCGGGATGAAGAAATTTTCTGGAGGCAAAAGAGTCGCCGGTTATGGTTGAAAGAGGGGGACCAAAACACCCGTTTCTTCCAAGCCTCGACAAAGCAGAGAAGAGCACAAAACCGGATAACCGGATTAAATGACCGGGACGGGGTCTAGACCGAAAAAGTGGAGGACATCCACGTTATTGCGGTAGAGTACTTCCGAGCCTCGTACCAAGCTTCGGAAACCGAGAACGTGGAAAACGCCCTGGAGAACATTGACCGGAAAGTGACCCCGGAAATGAACTCAGACCTGAGTAGGATGGTATCACCAGCGGAAATAAAGGCAGCCCTTTTCGCAATAAATCCAGAAAAGGCACCTGGCCCTGATGGAATGACAGCTTTGTTCTTCCAAAAGTATTGGGACATAATTGGACCCCATGTTAT